>JBAMCK010000211.1:0-155090 GCA_037075185.1 Drosophila pseudotalamancana
CTTGTACTTCGTTCAGTTACATGTTATCTTTAAAATCAGATTCATGTATTTATCCGATGTTACTAAATTATAGAATAAATACATGATGAGCTGTAATACAAATATCAATTTTGATAATTTCAAGCTTTGTAAGGTAAGCTACAGCATTCAACTTCGTTAATGGGTCTAGGGTTAAAATTACCTGACTTCATTTGGCAAGTTCCGTTTTATTTTTGCAAACAACTTTTAAAAAAAATTTGATTATCACGCGAAAATGTATTCTAGTTCTTTTACACAATTTTATTGGTAACAGAGCATAAACACAAATTATAGTTGTGTGTGGTTTTGATACAGATTTGTGTATTTTAGACATAATTTTGTTTCCTTTATCACGAGCATTTGAAAATTTTAACTATAACATACATCCATTGACCGACGTAATTGAGATTTCATAATTGAGTTTGTGCTTGGGCATATTCCTATGCTTTCTTTTCGGACGGAAAACTTACATTTAAATGCGAAAGAGAACGAAAAATAATACAAAAATAATATAATATAGTCTGATAGACTGATTAACAAATTTGAAGCACACTTGAATTATAGTAGTTACAAAAATATTTAGGGGCTTATTGCTGGGGCAGACGCGTTCTTAAACTGAAAGGTTGGATAACGCGGAGCAAAGGTATTGTCTCCTATTATTTGGGTGTGTTCCGAATGATCACGCCCGGTTATGTTTGGTGCACGATATTCTGTTTCCACAAACTGCGGTGGCGCTATAAAAAAGAAAAGCAAAAATTAGTTTAATATACATAAGCCTACGAAGTCAAATCTCAAATGAAACCTACGTATGTTAGGATAGAGAGTTCCCCCTGCACTATCCGCTACATTCCAGCCAAGAGCACCACCTACACCATCGCCGGGTGGACTGACTGGACTTACTGGCTGAGTTGGTGCTAGAGATGGATCCTCTGTTTGTGGTTTAAAGGAAGCGAGTGGTATTGTACCTAAGGTGATTGGTATTTTGCCGGTGAGATTACGATGAGGTCCGCTAACATCGCACTCCACATGTAAATCATAGTCTAGGGCAATTATGCCGCAATTGAGTAAATTAGTTGGAGGCAGTGCAGGTATTTCCATTTGCTGTGTAAATGTATGAGATTCTCCGGCATTGACGGGACCGACGCTCAATTGGGCAATTATCACTTTGGATTCACGTTTCTCACTGCGCGGCTGGTTCGTATGGAACGTGACAAGTTTACGAAGCTCAAACTTTACAGCGGTTAGATTCACATTACTGGTATTGTCGACCTCGCAAGTAATGGGCAATACTTGACCCGAAACATAACCAGTTTGTGGTATGCTTGTGATAACGGCCAGCGGCCCAGAGCGACAGCAAAAGCAGCAGAATGACTTTTCTAGATCAAGCTTAAAAGTCTCCTTAACGCGTGGATTGAGATTCAAATCGACTGGGGCTATGACAGTAAATGCCATTTTCATATCCTGATCAAACTTCCATGGCCTATCCAAAGTGACTTTAATTGTAAACCGCACATGACCAAATTCACCTTCAAATGAAGATGGCAAATTGGGAGGCAATGCGCACGTAAACGGATACGTATGTGTGCCTGGCGGCAGCTCCGTTTCAGAGCCTAAAAGACAAAATGTTCATTTAGCAATTAAATAATTGTAATAAAATTGTATTACTTACTGTTCTTGCCGCCGAGTAAATAGTATTGTATCTTAAAGTACTCCTCATGTCCCTTCAGGCTAGTTATCTCATTCTCAGTCTTGCCCTCACTCGTTGTAACATTACGTTCCTCGGTCCATTCCGTATTGGCTTCGCCCAAGAAACGAATAATAATGCCTGCAATGAAAAAGTGGTTAAGAATTTTCTTCTGATTGTAAAGAAAACAATTTATTGTCGTGCCACACCTCGCACACGTCTGCGTGTAAAGCATATGCTATAAATAACAGACTACTGCGACGAATGCTAAGCTCTACGATTCTGTCCTACTCTACGTCTACCAAACCGATGACATCACCGCAAACAGCATCATTCCAAAGTAGCGAAGAATAGTTTGACCTCAAATTTAATCTAAATGCCCACAGTACAACAATTAACTATACATATATTTGTTGTTAAAAAATTGGCAAATTTGTATTTTTAGTTACATTCCACATCACGATTATAATTTATAAATATTCTACTTCTTTATATATCGCATTCTAAAGAAAACAAGGTCTACCCATATGTATGTTATTATATCTGGTCCACCCATATGTATGTTATTATATCTGACTAACGGGACCGGCTTTTTTACGGCACAGGAAAAGCTCTTTGATATGGAAAAATAGAAATCATCAGTATGAATATCCAAATAGGCATTTGATATTCTGCTTAATTCATTATAAAAGGGTGCCTGTTCGATGCCGTCACTTTTATGAGTAATGCGGGTTCAATTGTATATTTATATATATATATACATATATATATATATATATTGTAATTAAATTCTTACCTCTTACTTTTTTGGGCGAGTCAAAGGTTATTTTGACCTGACCGTTTACTGTTTGTCCAGCATAGTATGTATTCCATGGATTGTCCAAAAGCACTTCACAGCCTTTAATACCCATTATGTTATATTTATGCAACGTAGACGCGATTTCACCTTGTTTAAGCTACTATACTCTGCGAAGTTAAACAGTAGATTCGTTGATTCATTCGCAATAGGTTCGATTAAACGATTCTCGCAATTGAACCAACGAGCTAGATTTTTGGCTCGATAATCTGGCTCGATAATACAATTAATTATCGTTGCATTCTCACCGGCTAAGGCGCCTATAATTTTAAAAATGTAACTACTATTTTTTCTATATCTTAGTGAGTGGAATATTTTTAAAATTTTATGTCAATGTAAAAAGTGAGCAAATATTTCTGTTATCTGATATATATAAATTTATTTTTTTCACAATCAATTCAGTTCCAAGGACAAACATTAATAAAGCTTCTTATATATTCAAATATATATTGCTTATTGTCTCTTTAGATTCTCATATATATATATTTTTTTTGTAACTGCAGTCAGCTGCGAGTGAAGTAACATTTATCGATTTATATAATTTCAGCCCTGATCTTTATTCGATAAATTTCATAATATCGAGTCGGTGATATCGATTATAAAAGTGAGAAAAATTTTTTTGCGAAAACGTCTTGTGAGCCAAAAATTTGCTGGTTTCTTTTTGTTGTATACTGTAATTTACGATTAACATAATAGGCAAAAGTGTAGCAAATGTCGCTTTTTCGCAAGCCCAAAAAAATACAGCGACGGGTCTTCTCAAGCAATGCAGACGAGGACAGTGATGCGTCGGCTATGGACATTGATGGGTATTTGGAAGTCACCCCACCGCCTCCACCCATAATTTCCGGATCCGGAAAGCGTGATAAAGATAAAAGCAAAAAAACAATTCGACAGTTGGATGACAGTGGAGCGACGACCGGCACAGGAGGTGTCCATCACAAGCCGAAGGCTCTTCTCAGTTTTGCTGACGATGGTGAGTTTACCTCCATTTAAATTCTAATGGAAATCTGCTGATATTGATTGATTGATTGATTTATGCTCACGCAGAGGACGACGGAGAGGTGTTTCAAGTGCGGAAATCCTCGCACAGTAAGAAAGTCATGCGAATGCTGGACAAGGAGCGACGGAAAAAGAAGCGAGTGGAGCGAGCGGAGAACACTGGACACGGTGGACCACCGGGTTATGAGAATGGTAGTACTACACAGCATTTAGAGTCGTCCAGTGCCAATGCTTCGGGTGCTGGTCCTTCCAATCTGTCTAGTAGATATAAATGTGCGTCGATAACGAGCGACAATTCGAGCGTACAGAGTAAAAGTAAAAAGTGTGATAATGATATGATCCAAACCGAAATACGCACAGACGACTTTGTGGTAAGGTTATTATTATTCAATTTTTCTACAAAAAACAACAAACAATTTTTTACGACTTTCGTACAAAACAAATATATAGAAAAAGAATATGAAGCAGTTTGATTTTCAATAGGAAAAAGAAACTACTCTTGGATATGTCTTTGGCTTGCATATTGAAAATATAAATACATCTGAACATTGGCTATATATTAATATGAGTTTGCTCCAGCCATAAGATAAATCCTTGTCAGTCCTTATAGTTTATATATATTGTAAATAAGTTGTCGCTTATATTAGATTTCCTCTGCATATTTACATATTTTAAACTTTATCATTCCTCGTAACTAATAAATGCATGTTTCATTTCAAACGCTAGTACACAGCTCGAGCTTAGCACGAGCGATTCCTACCTCGAAGGAATGAGACCTTTTAATGTTATAATGTGTATTTTAAAAAGGATAATGTAACATGGCCTCGATTTGGTTATCTCGGACTGTGTACAATGTGTTATTTAATGTCTTTAATCTTCCCATAAATGCATTCAATAATATAAACTTCACTTTTGCTCCAAAAACTAGCTTGTGGTCAAGAAGTCGGAAACTCCTGATATACTTTTAAATGGACGTGCCGCTCTTTGCGCTGGTCGAGGCGATATGAGCGATGAAGATGAAACAGATGATAAGGATAATGACAAGGCGCGGCATCGATTCTCAAAACCGGAGCATCTAAAGCAAATGCTTGAAAGCGGATCCATACCAGATGCTGCCATGATACATGCGGCAAGGAAACGGAGACAGCGAGCGCGGGAACAAGGTAAGCGCTTAGTATTATTAAATGTTTAATTTCTTAAACATAATTTGCTTTCTAGGAGCTGGTGATTATATACCAATTGAAGAGCCCAAAGAAACACCCAAGCTTAGCACTAGATTACCACGTGAAGATGTTGAGGGTGACCAGTCGGATGACGAGGAACGGATGGACATGAATGACATAACGGGTCGCAAGGAGCGCGAAGAGCGTCGCGAACAGTTCTATGCTGTTGAGAATGATTGTATGTAGTAGTATGATAGCTAGTACATTGTGTCCAAGACAGACGGCAAAAGCACGTCTTTTTTATAACATTGAGCTTGACCAGAAAGTTGTCTAATATTTGTTCAATTCATACTTTAGTAACCGAGGAAGATTCCGATCGTGAAATGCACGAATGGGAGAACCAACAAATACGAAAGGGAGTCACCGGTGCCCAACTAGTGCACGCTCAGCATGAAACAGTGTTATCACGTTTCATGATCAAGCCGGCAGTTCCCAGCTGTGATGGACCTTTGGAGGTTGAGGATGAAGCACGACAGGCGCCGCCATCGACTGCAACGTTGCTGGAGCAGGCTTATGCAAAGACTACCATTGACAGAAACAACGCAATGACATCGGTTATGCGTTCCAGCCTTGCTAAGCCCAAGAGGGAGAAATCAAAGGCGACTGCACTGCGAACGCCACAGGAAATGCGCTCGGCTATTTTGGCACGCCTCACAGAACTGAGGGAGCGGAATGATGATCATAGTGCCAGCATTGCACGCATCGAAGCTGATTTGAAGTCTTTAAAGCTGCAGCAGATCGAGTGTCAACAGAATGCGCCCACGGCGGCCGCCAAGTACAAATTCTATCAAGAAATCAAATGTTATGTCAATGATTTGGTGGACTGCTTGGCCTCCAAGTCGCCGATTATAAACGATCTGGAAAAACGCACCCTACAGTTATATGGCAAAAATCAACGTTATTTGGTTAATCGACGGCGACAAGATGTACGCGATCAGGCCAAGGAGATGGCCGAGGCATCAAGTACTATAACAAAAAATAGTTTTTTTTTGTATACTCATGTTAAGTTTTCAAATTGCAGAACCCGTGTCAGCTGCTGCACGTAAAACACCGGAATACGAAGAGCAAGTTCGTCGAGCAGCTGAACGAGAAGGCCGACGCACGCGTCGACGTTGTGAGCGGGAGCGAAATTATTTGCTGTCTTCTCATTTGGATGGCATGTCTAGCGATGATGAGATTGCTGATCAACAACAGGAACAATGCTTAGCAACGAAGGGACTTATTGAAAATCAAGCAGCGGAGGCGTTCGAAGATGTCACTGATGATTTCTGTAAAATCGATTTAATACTTGTAAAATTCTATGCTTGGCGCAAAACCGATATGAGCTCATATCAGGATGCGTTTGTTAGTCTCTGTCTACCCAAATTGCTGGCACCACTAGTGCGTCATGAACTACTGCTATGGTCGCCTCTTCTAGAGGAATACACAGATCTCGAGACAATGCATTGGTATCAAGCTTGTATGCTATACGCCTGCCAGCCAACTGAAACGGTGGACGATCTCAAGCAGGACCCCGATGTGAACCTCGTGCCCTCGCTTATAGAAAAGATTGTGTTGCCTAAGCTTAACTGTAAGTGAAACATAAAATAATCAGATAACTTCAGCTATTTTAATTGTTGATATACTTTAAGCCCTGGTCGCGGAATGTTGGGATCCACTGTCTACGACACAAACTCTACGGCTTGTAGGCTTTATCAATCGCCTGAGTCGTGAATTCCCACTCAACAGTAACAACAAGCAACTGAAAAAACTATTTGAATCAATTATGGAACGAATGCGTCTTGCTCTTGAAAATGATGTATTTATACCCATCTTTCCCAAACAGTAAGTAAAAGTCCATTCAGAAAACACCTTTATAAAAGTCAAATTTAAAAACTTTTACAATTTTAGAGTGCAGGAGGCCAAGGGGTCGTTTTTTCAGCGTCAATTTTGCAGTGGTCTTAAGTTGTTTCGTAACTTTCTCAGCTGGCAAGGCATTTTGGCAGACAAGCCGTTGCGGGAGCTAGCCATAGGAGCTCTGTTGAATCGTTATCTTCTGCTGGCCATGCGAGTCTGTTCGCCAAACGATGCTATTAGCAAGGTATATATTATTGTGAATACCCTACCAACAGTTTGGTTGCTGACCAACAGCGACACATTAAAGAACTTGGAAGTATTCATAAGCTATATACGACAAACGTTGGATAACTGTGATGCCACCAATCCATTACTTATGTAAGAATAACAAAATTGCCTTAAAAACTTAATTTCACGTATATGCATTCTTCTTTCGATAGGCAATCCTGTGACAAGGCCAAGCAGATACTACAAAGACTACATAGCTTATAAAGTGAGACAGGTACATCAATAAATTAGAAGGCACATTTATCACATTATTCTTAGCTCAAAGATGGGTAATTGCTTTTGAAATATCACTACAATCAAATAATCCAGATAGAAAAAAAAGCATAGCAATAACTAACTCCCCGGGTAATTGGGTGCTCTATAAATTTTTGCTCATAATTGTTGAAAATTATTCAAGAATCTGTTTTTATATTACAAAACTATATATAACAAATTGTACATACTCTTATAAGCATGTTCATTTAAATATTTGAATTGTTTGTTTTGTTGGGTAGTCAAAAGCTAAGACAACCAAATTTCAATAAGAAAATCACCTCTAGTATTTAAGCTTATAAGTCTCAATGGAGACTATGCCTCCTGTTTCGATTGTCTTTCGTAGTTAAGTACTCATAAAAATAATAAAAGTGATATAAATTCGTTTTTTTTTTACTTTATTGATGTATTTAGGAGACTTGCGAGCATAGCAATAATAAAAACAAATTTTAAATTATGTACACAATACTTAACAATTCCAAAATATATATTACTTCTATGCTGACCATAACCAATTGAAACTGAATTTGAACATTATTCCAGACTTTATTACCATTAGTTTTTTAGAATTCGCATTAATCTGCTTTGGAGACGGATGCTCGTGAATAGTTCTGGGCGAGATCCACAACCTCTGCTTGCAGAGAATTCAATTGTTCGTTAAGAGACTTTGATTCGGCACTGTCGGGTATTGATTGTTGCAGCATTTGCAAAACAAGATCTACAACACATTGAGATGTCAATATTTAAAAGGCAACTAAAATGGCCATGTCTTACCATGATACCGGAGCAACAGAGCATTTTGTGGCTCATTCAGCGAGGATCGAATATGCTGCAAAATAGCAGAAACAAATTTGCCGGACGCATGCAAAATGCAACCAGTTATTGTTGTGAAGAGTATCAACGCAGCCAGGTGCAGTACAAGTGCTGGCTCGTGGCACTCCAAAAGCTGTTGGAGCAGTTTCTCCTTGTGACCGATAATCAATAAACGGTCTTTTTTCTTATCTGCCTTTTTAATTATCATGCTGCAGGCTTTAAGCACGGGTTCCGTGGCCAGCTCAAAATCCTCAATGCTCTTATTCAAGGCTTTGTTTTGTTCTAGTAATGCGTTGCGATACTGTGCATCTATATCATTAATAAATCAAAAGATTAATCTTAATAACAATATAAATTTTATATTTAAGCTTACCGCACTCTTGTATCAGCTTAATGCGTTGATCAACGTTTAGGTTCGTCGACTTAACTGAAAGGCTGCATTCAGCGGCCACATAAAGCGTTAACTCATTGCAAATATCGTTTCCCAGTGATTTTAGCAAGTATTTTACCAGTTGCGTTTGTGTGTCTACATGAAACTGCTTGAGCCCCTTCTCGTAGAGACGTAAATCTACCAGGAGCATGTTGACACGTTCCTGTATGGCAGCATGTGTCTGTCTTCGATTCGTTTGTGGCGTTGCCTCATACAATTCCTGGGCCCTGGCTAATGCGGTCTGATTTAGTTGGCTATGAACACAAAAATACGGGTTAGACGAAATACGTAACTGTTAGTAAGTAATGGTTAAAATACTTCAAGTAAAGTGCAGCAATTGGTTTGGCCAGGTGATCGAGACCCTCTTCTTCAAGTGGGATTTTGATTAGATTTACGATGTCTGAACTTTTAACCAATTCCAATGATTTAACAGATTTTCGGGTGCCTCCGGAGTGCTGTGTAGTTTCTTCTTCATCCTCACTATCATGATTATGCGCAGCTGCACGTCCACGTTGATGTTTCTTGGTTGACTTCGTTTTTGTTTCACGTCCTTGAGCACCTCCGCCTGCCTTACCGGAAGCAGCTTTTTTACGCCGCTCGTCGCGCTTATCCAATTTGCCATCATCATCCGCATCGTTGCTGGCACCCGGGTTGTTGCCCTTCTGAGCTAGCGTTTTCTCTACAATATATTGCTGATAGACTCCATTGTCTATGGCTGTTTTGGCCAGTCCGTGGGCCATGTCATGACAGGGTTGTACCAATTGCGTCAGAAAAGCCTGGGAAAACACTATAAGAACAAATGTTAAATTTAGTTTTTAGTCTAAAGTTGAATAACTTGCCGATGCTTTCTAGGTATACGAAATGACTGGGATTGCAGTGCTTTTGAGCCATCACCGCGTCGAACGCTTCCTCTATATCTTCCTCTGACAAATTCGAAGGCAATATGGTGGCCAAATCCAGATACTGCTTAGTAGCACTGCACTCATTCAGAGCAGACACAACTGTTAGCTCAATGAGTCGGGCACCTAGCGCTACACGTTTGAGAAACAGGAACTGCTCATTTGGGAATTGCTTGCGTATGTACGTCTTGGCATCGGATATGCCCAGTTTGTTGATCGCCTCGTATTCCAGGAAGCTATTTTGCTTGTAAAATGAGTTGACCCAGTCGGACTGTGTTTTGGCGTAAATGTGTGGCACATACTGAGCATTGGCTTGCTTGGAGGTCACCTGTCCAGCAGGTGAGATTTCATCTAGCAACGAGTGGAAGATTTTCTCTTGCACATTAATTTGCTGGAGAATAACAGACACATTCGTGGGCTTGGTGATGGCCGCCAGTGCGCCGCGTACTTTCGCCTTGCAACGCTGAATGTAAGCTTGGGTAAAGAACACACGTGGATTGGTGGCATCTTGCCGGCCCTTGATAATCTTGCCCAAATGCTTCTCTACCACATTGTGCTGCAGAAAGTCCGAGGGCAAGTCAAATTGTGACGTCAGGTCCGATATAGATATTTCGCCACGTTGCGCCAGCTTCTCGTTGATCTCTTGCGCAATGTGCGTAATATAGTCCTCATCGATAAGCTGTCCAAGCATAAGATGTATCTCCGGATTTTCAGCTGATATGCGTTCTGCCAACGCAACAATCCGCGATAAATCAACATTTAGTGCTTTGCTGACCTCAACCAGATTTGCACGTCCACCGTTCGCATACAACTCATCTTGAATTTCGCGTTCGAGGTGTTCGGGAGTAATGTACTCTTTGCCATCATTTGTAAAAACAACATCCAGCAGTTGCTTCTCCAATAGCAATGTAACTATTTCAATGCAATTTCGTTCCGACAGCCTGACCAGAAAGAAGAGGTCAGAATGGTAGTGTTGATACAGCTGTTTATCTGTTATTTGTCTGTTACTTACTTTTGCAACGTGGACGTTAGCTGAGCCTTTTGAAAGTCAGCTGCCAAACGTTTTATCTCATCCCAGTCGCTGCTCATTATTATTTTATAATTTCAGCAATTATTTTTGTTAAGATTTGGTTGCAAACAGAAAGGTGACGCGTCAACAAAAGTCAATTACTATCGCTTACTTATCGATAATTCATAAGTAATCAGCTGTTGTACTCGGATACAGTTTTGGTATTTTTCGCACTACCAACATACGTTCACACTTCAACTAGGATTATTATTTTTAAATAAAATTTGGATTGAATTGTCGGCACAAGAATATATAAATGGATATGTATGTGTGTATAAAGCAAGCGATGTATTACAAACACTAACCCCACAAAGATGTCGATATCAAAATTATTCGTGAAAGTTTTCAATGAAGACATTTTTGAACAATTGGATCAGGACAACTACAATTCAGACTTGGAAGATGATTTGGAAGGAGCAAATTGCTCAACTGTGCCGGATCCGCGATCGCCAAAGCTTGATGAGCTCTCCGTGACGAAGTGCGTTGCATCAATTGTCAGTTCTGGAATCAGGATAATTCTATTATCGTCCACATCTTTTGCAGGCAAATGATCATTGTGAGAAACTGGTTGGACGACAAGTTTCAGCAGATACAAACGGACAGCAATGAGGAAATACGAAAGCTCTATGTGGAAACAGAGGCGCGCATCGGCCCGGAATTAGCAATATTTGATGTGGACTATACTACAACCGTGCGTGTGTCCACCGACAGGCTGGCCTTGCGTTCACAAGGCAGTTTCAATACAGTGCGCGCAAATTGTTGCGTTTATGGTGGACGTTGGATGTATGAGGTAATCGTCGTTACATTCCTATGGTTAGGATAAGGGTATGAGTAAAAGTTGGTGGTTGCTTAGCCAACGGTCAATGACATTGAACTGTCCAAGTAGATTTTAGAGTTTGGGTTGCACGTGCGCGTTATAGACACATTGTAATAATTATTTGCTTCAATAGATTCAACTTCACACCAAAGGCGTTATGCAAATGGGCTGGGCGGCAGGTACTTGTGGATTTAATGAGAACAGCGGCGTAGGTGATACAAAACACAGCTACGGCTACGATGGCAGCAAGCAACAGGTCTGGCATATCTCGACCAGAAAGTAAGTAGTTGTTGTTATTATCCAAATCTTAAGTCTAATTGATTTTTTCAAATAGATACGGTGATAAGTGGCAAATTGGTGACATCATAGGTATCACCATTGATATCGATCGGGAGATTATTGAATACTATCGTAATGGACGTTCCATGGGCGTGGCCTTCGACAAGATTCAACGAGGTCCAGGCATTACATTTTTTCCAGCCATATCTCTTGGCTATACACAAGGAGTACAGGCGAACTTTGGCAATCGTCCGTTTGTATATCCAGTGCCCGGATTTCAGCCCTTAATGGCACGTCCTATACTTAAACTGCGTCGAGCCAATTTACTTATGGACTATCTTATTAATTTGGCCGCCATATTCTCTCACTATAACGCACAGTCACGTACAAATAGCCAAATAAGTGGGGAAATACGAGTGTCCACTAAGAAGACAGTCTATTGCATTTTCGCAACGCTGCTTATTGAGAGATTCACGAATGAGGTATTCGATCCCTATATAATTGAGGACGTCCTGTTGGCACGGATCTCAAGTATGACAACTCTGCAGGCTGAAAAGGAAAATCCTTATAGTGTTCTAATGGGTTTATTGTCATTGTTCTGGAACTTCATGGAGGCAGACGAAGTCAAATTTGTGTTGCGCAAGCTGGTCAATGCTCTCTTGGCAACTTACACCCACACCGTACAAGGCTTAGATTATGAGAAACATCGGCAAGCCCTAAATATGCTCCACTGTATCTGTTTGCATGAGCAAACGCGCAAATATCTGTTAGAGGGCAAACTCTTCAAAAAACACTGGTTTGTGTTCTATTATATTCTTAATATTATGTTCTAATATCTAATATTTTTCTTTATTTTCAGCCTAGCATTCTTTTTGTACATACATCCGCTTGAGTTTTATATTATGGAAGAACTACTGCCAGATTATATGGCCTGGACAGAGGGAATTGATGGACCCAAAGATAAATATTTAAATGCTGTGGAAAAGGTACGAAAGATTACAGAAGCATTGTACGCGGTACAGAAGGACTTGCTCAACACGCTGATGATCAACTCAGATGGCAATGCAGAGTCTCCTTCTAGTCGAAAACTGTTCTTGTGCAAAATGCGTCGCTATGTCATAGATTTGAGCATGGAGCAGCGGGTAGGTTTTGTCTTTAGCATTTAGCTGAATTACAGTTAATCAAACCTTTTCTCTTTGTAGCCATTTCATGCCTTTTTCTTTATGCAGTCAAGCATACAACATCCGCTGGATGCGCCAGTGGCTCTTGCGTTTGTCTGTATTCTAATCGACCAGGTGCGATCGCTGTTTAAGGAGGAGCTACCGAGTCATATTATGGAAGTAAATTCTGATTACTTTGTGGATGGAACATTTGATTACATGCACTTTGATCGCGTTGGTGGAGTGTTGTCTCATCTGCGTAAGGTTCACAGAACAGACATCGACACATATTTAGGCACAGAGCGTACCCAGCAAATTTATGACGAAGATCGGAATTCCATACGAGTTAGCGAAGTGGGTATGTATGCCAACTGGACTTATTTGTTTTTCCAATTTGATTAGATACAACACTTTCAGATACTACACTTTATCTGTTAGGAGAGAATATCAACAACGTGGCGGTAATAGGACATACGCAAGGCGCTAACAACTCAACCTTCACCCACTTTCTCAATCCGCGCATTGCCCAGAATAGCGACACATCCCCAGGAAACTTAAGCTTGGAGGCTAGTGTGTGTGAGCTGCTGGATATTTGTGTACTATTTTACTATTCTGCCGGGCACAAATATATAGTGAAAATAGCCAGTGTGCGAGATGAAATTGCAACGCTCAATGAGGTACTCAAAGAGACAAAATACTATCGCGAGGATATTGAACGAAAGTTGATGGCATTGGAACAGCATGCGACTGTCTGTATGCATGACAATCATCATCATGTCATGGCCGAACTACGTTCCAAGTTTAGTCAGCGACAAAATGTCTTTGCAGTAAGTACATTTTTTGAAGTTTTCTATTATGTTAATTACAATTTTATTTTCTTATCCACAGACACGCTCCATATCACTGGCGAGAAAGCAAGTGTGGCTGCGTGCCGTAGCCCTGAATAGCCACCGTCGGACTTTGTTGATTTGGTTACTAGAACGGATTCTGCGATCATTAACGGTAAGCATTTAACATTAAACAAAAAAGTCTTATAGCTTTATATTTGAATTTAATTGCTTAAAGAGCGCCTCGACGATGGGTCCACTCTTTGCATTTGTCCCTGAAGTTTATATAAATACTTTGCCTATTCTATTGGACACTGTGATGGACTTTAGCTATCATGATATGCGTGCTCAATTCGAGGTGGCAGATGCTGAGTGCGGCGTCAATGCCGCAGCAGAATTTCTTGCCTTGCATTCGGCGGATACTCGTATTGTGCTTGCATCCTGCAAAGATTCCCTCTTGCAGGCATTAGGAACACTCACTTGCCACAAATCGGGAGTGCGTGCTCTCGAGCGTAGCTCAAAGAGAGCTCAAACGGCAATAGTGCGCGCTCTGCTGCGTCCTTATGAAAACCGTGCCTGGGGTCAAAGCAATTGGCTGCTACTGCGCTTTTGGTTGGGGGAGGGCTATGCGTTTAAGGATGCTCGTCAGCCAAGTGTGTGGCAAGGTGGATCACAGCCTTTGCACCAGGGATTGTGCCGCAGTCGTTCAAGAAATGAAACGCATACTGGACTGCTCCACAATGTGGCGCCGGCAAATCCGTCGAAGCATTTTCAGCGTTTAATTGGCTCAAAGTTATATGAGGACGAGCCATTTGCAACAACTTTCCTCAACTCTGTGTTAAGTCAGCTTAACTGGGCCTTTTCAGAGTTCATTCTGCTGCTTCAAGAAGTGAGTTGATTGCTCCAGTTGCATGTTTGCTTCTTAATGTTTATTCTAATACCACCCACAGATACAAAACACAGCGCAGCGTCAGGAGAACACGCTATTCGAGCCGAAGCAGCTGAAGATATGCTCCATGTGCTTTGAACTCACTGTGTCGCTGATGCGGTGCCTGGAAATGATAATCACCGTTGCGCCGGACATCGTGACCGATGATTCGCGCCCCAATAGTGACTTGTTGTTGAATCGTATTTGCCAGCTTATTAGTCAGGTCCTTTCGCGCGTCACAGTGCCGCCGGGCTGCTTTCAGTTTGTGGTGGATATGTGCTCAGCTGATCTGAATGCAGTTACACACTTTCCCATTATAAGTGCCGCGCTGGGTATATTGATGGCATTGTTGCGCAACGAATTAGATAACGATGTGATGCCTCAAAAAGTTACTCGTATATCGCGGGCATTCCTCACCGATCCAAGCTTCCAGTTTGCCACGTTGGAATTTGCGCTGGGCGAAATACGCACTCCGCTGTTGGAGCAAAAGGAGATACCACGTGGTAACTTTGATCCCTCGTCGCGACCACATATTGATCCACTTACCAATGATGTCCGTCTACCGCAATTAAATAATTCGAAGCGCATACGTGCAGATCCACCGATTATTAAATTTGCGCTTTCGGACTGTGAGTTAACTCATACTTTAGTTATTAATTATTTTCCTAATAATTCCAATATCTTGAATAGATCCGACGCATGTGTCCCACGAAGAAATCGAAGATGTGCGTCACCTTATTGAAAATCTGCGCATTAAACAGACACTTCTGTCAGATATTACGCTGCCCTCGGAGGACTCGTTGTGTCCCATTTGCTGTGCCAAGCCGATCACTGCCGTTTTTACGCCCTGCAAACATCAATCCTGTAGCGATTGCATTATGCAGCATATGATGAATTCGAAGGTGTGCTTCTACTGCAAGACGACCATACAGACCATCGAAACATTGGATGGCACACTCATCTACTCTAATGAGGATCATGCAAGCGAGAGTGCTTAAACTACCCCACCGCAAACCAACCAAAGACAAACAAAAATCTAGTCACCTTTAAAAAAAATTGCTACGCTTAACATGTGGTTATTTACACATAAGTACATACATACTATATACATAGCTATATATTTTTAAATTTAGTTTTTTTCTTTTTGTATTTTATATGCTTGCAAATATTTCAGATGTGATATGCTAAAGTGCAATTTAGAACAGCTCTATTAACTAAAAAACATACCAATTAAATTAAATAGTATACATATTTGTGACCATCTTATGATCTCCGTTGCGATTTGCTATTTTCATAATTATTTAAGCTCCAAATTTACTTTATATTATGTTTAAGAAACTATTTTTAAAATAGTTTGTATTTGAAATTCATAACGAACAGTGGAACGTGTATTTAAGTACAATAGGCATTACAGTATTATATGAGTATGCAAATATTGACATTTATTTTGTTTATAAGCAATTTTTGTCGTCAGATTTTACTAAACAGCAAACTTTAGTTGTGAACCAATTTCTAATTTGTAACACTATAAATATATATGTAAATGTATATATATATATATTTATTTATTTCTAACAATTAAAATTAGCTAACGTTAAGCGTCGTTTTTGCTTCGTTTTCAAATCTAATTGTTCGGTTTATTGAAAAAAGTACAATTTGTGGCTCCGAGGTCTTGAACTTTAGCCACATACAACTTATGCATTTCTGGAAATACAAATAAACTTAAACTTTTAACTGCGTTTTAGAAAAATAATCAAGTATTTTCATATTCCAAAGCATTTACTACTATAAATACTACACTCATAGTATAATACAATTAAGTACATATATTTATATATATTGATTAAAGTATGTAGCATTCAATATTTGAGCACATTTATGTATACATATATGCGTCAGGTGGTACTAGGATGTGTGAGTTCTTTTTTTTTAAAAATTTGATTTGTTTTTTGTTTTGTTTTTTTTTGGTTATATTTTTTTGTATTGTCATTTTCAAGAGGTCAAGAAATTTGTATCTTGTGTTTAATGTTTATCAAGGTACATTTACTAACATATATGTAGAAATATATCTATTGTATTTTAACAGTTTATATTGTTCTTTTTTTAATAGACATTGACCTTAAAGCCTTCAAACTAGCTACAGTTATACATATACTTTATATATAGTTCAACTAAGTTACATACATTTATGAGAATCACCAGCTAACTACAGTTTAATAGCTAATAATTGCTGACTATACCCTATAAAAGCGCGCGGGAACATTGAGATATAGACGATATGATTTGATAGGCAAAGAATTCAAAGAAGTGCCTCCGTCACTAATCTACAGCAAGTTGCAAGCATTGGAGTGCATGCGATGGGAATGTCTTCCATTTCCATGACCAAATCCGCTGCAGCACTGATGAGTAATGGGACCAGATCTGCGCGCGTGCTGGAAACTCTGGCTATTGCTCATCTTTGGCTCGTGGAGCGAATGATGACAGCTGGGCGCATGGCTGTGGCTGTAAAAGAGATCCTCTTAGATTTGTCTGGGCTGTTGGCATTTGCTCGGGACTATCTTACCCATGATTACAAATGCTTGAATCGGATATGGAGCTGGGCATTGCACGATTTACTGTCTGTGGTGGGGGTGGTGGCAGGAACAGTGGACAACCACCTGCAGCCAAATCCTCGCCGCCTCCATCGTGTCCAAAAATGGCGAAACGCATATTAGCCGCCGATTGAGATTCTACTTCCTGCGCTTCTTCAATCATCTTGTCCAGTTTCTCCATGGCCTTTGTTTGCTTGGCGGCCAGAAACGCCTTACGTGCTGCCTTGGACATTGAATGGGGTCTACGATAAAATAGATTAAGCCTCTATAGCTAAATTGTCTTGTAAATGAGAGTTCACCTGGCTGGCGCAGAACTGGAACGGTGCGGTGGAGGTGAATGCAATGAAATAGATGTCATCGAATCCTTAGTATCTGGTCTACTGCTGCTGCTACTGCTTGGCTGCAGCACTGCTGGAGATGTTCCCGAAACAGTCGGTGGCGATTTGGAGCGGCGCATGGGGCAAACTCCAGGAGCTGGTGCAGCACCAGCATTTGGAGCCACACTCGGTACCTTGGAAGTCGTAGCGGCAGGCGCTATCGGCGTCGTATCGACCGCCTCCAAAGTGGTGCTGGTGGAGAACGTTAATTTCCTAATTAGAATGGAGATGGAGCCAATGAATTTCATGATGTTTCATATTGAGGATTTCGAACTTACTTCAACTTAATGGCCTTCTCCCGATCCAATGAACCACTGGATGTGGATGGCTTCAGACTGGCGCTGCTGCAGGTGGAACTTTCGCGTGCTGGCGCAGTAGATGGTGGCGTCAATTGATCCATGGCGGCCAGCTCCTCGGGCGTGAACTTGTCGGGATTGCTAGTCCGCGGCTTGTGTGGAGCACTGCCAATGCGAAACGGAGGAGTTGGACTAAAGCCGCACGGCGATTTAAGGTTGTTGCCTGCTCCGCTGTTGCCCAGTGGATCGCGAGAGATTTGCAAGTCGTCCAAAAACTCCTCAGTGTCCAGTATAAGGGAACCAAAGATGTCGCTGGGGGAGCGCATGAACACGTGACCAGTGGAATTGGAGCGGGATTCGCGCCTCTTATTCTCTGGATAACCGCCACTGCCTGCACTACTCCGTACTGGGGAGTTCGCAATGCTCCTCCTAGCCACATCCTTGAAAGTAACCGGCGAGTAGATGCGACTACTTCGCTCATCGGCTCCCGAGGCTCCGGCTACTGCAGCCGGCGTATGATGAGCCAAAGTTGTGGCAGCAACCAGTGTTCCGCTGGCGCCCAGCACCACACTGGACATAGCCGCCGGCGATGGATCAGCTGGAGGCGCTGCTATGGGTGTCTGTGGCTTGGACACCGGCAAAATAGCCTTAGGCATGGGTGTCAATGGTGGTGCTGCGGTCATGGGATCCAACTGCAGTCCAGCGGTGAGCTGCAGCGGCAGGCGATTCTCCCGCTCCTCCAGCCAGTAGGTCTTCATGGTGCCCTTGCCCTTGACATCGATCTCACCACGCTCGAGTATTTTGTAGTTTGGTCCAATCAGCACCTTAGTGGACTCCGATATGTGCACCTTCATGGCAATACTGGTGGACTCCATTCTGGAGGCGGTATTAACGCTATCGCCAAACAGACAATAACGTGGCATCTTCAGGCCCACAATGCCGGCGACGACGGCACCTGAATGAACTCCTACACCTGCTCCGAACATAATGGAAATCTGTGGATTAGGTGGAATCTGAGGAAAGGTCAGTTGGCTTACGTATTCGCAAATGCTGTCCCGTGGAGGGATCCTTCAGATCGGTTATGGCTTCGACCATATCCAGGCCCATATCACAGACTCTCTCGGCATGATTGGCATCCTTATCAGGTGCTCCAGCCACCACCATGTAGGCATCACCAATGGTTTCCACCTTGTACACTGAATTGCGCTCTGTAAGCGTATCGAAGATTGAGTACATGGCATTCAGCATCGATACCACTTCCATGGGCGTAATGCGACTGCAAATCTCTGTGAACGTGACTATGTCCGAGAACAATATGGACACACTGTCGAACATCTGCATGGTAGATGGATATTAGCTCTACTTCACTGGGTTCATTAGGGGATTCAACACCCACCTCACACGTATCGATGGGATTCTCTCCGCGACGCAAGCGATCGGCTACCTGCTTGGGTATCATCTGGTATAGGAGCTCATCAGTGCGGCGCATTTCCTCGTCCAGCTTACGCATTGACTCCTCCAACTTCTTGGACTTTTGCTGCTCCTGATCCAGTGCCAGCTTCAGCTCCACGGACTGCTGCGTGCCCGCTAACATGAGATCTCTGCTGAAATCGTGCATGGACAGATCGTTAATGTAGAGTCCAGTTGTGATGAGAGACGTAAGATCGGGCATCACAGGAGTACCCAGGAACATGATCATGCGCCAGTTTTCCATGTAAACCATTTGACCTACGCAAGGTTAAAGGAAAGAAAGATTAGTTTATAATTTATAAAAATGTTTCAATCCATGTTTAATACCTTTGAGCCTGAGGGACTTCTCCGGCTCGCTGCCATCATCGTGGAGCAGCAGGTCCTCACTTTCTGCATCCAAGCGCTCCGTAACCGGATCGACAGTAACCAGCTCGAATATGTTGTTGGTTCGATTGAGTATCTAATGAGGACTGACTTAATTAGCAAACGATTATATAAAAGGGCATACGCAGAGGACATACGGTTTGGAATTTGAAAGCAATGAGTGGACGCACAAGGTCGAACCATGCTGTAATCTTCTTGCCCAATAGCTCCGGCAATATAACCATTAAAGAGTTTCCGATGCTGCGCACGACCATGTCAGCACTGGAGGCGTATTTGGCAGGGATTGGAAATAGTTGTAACTAAAGCCCGTTGGGGATTTATTATGTACACTGGCTTACCCAAACACGATGCAGAATGGAAATATCTCAAAGAGGACGTGTGCACTGATGGGCAAGTGCTTTTCCTCGCGGGTCATGGCCAATGAGGCGAGGGTGAACGCGCGATTATCGAATGTCAGCTGAAAGGTCACGTGCACTGTATCAAACAGAATCTCCTCGCGCACGAGCTCAATGTGCATCTCCTTGTGGTAGAAGTAGCGCGCCACCTCTCGTATCTGCCCCATCGTGTAATAGACAAAGCCCCGCCTCTTGGATCGATAGTGAAGCGTGAGGCCCTGCTTGGTCTCGTTTTCGCATATAAAGCTGGGCGCACGCATGCGCGGATACGAGAACTTTAGATACTCGTGAAGATTGTCCAGCCCATTGAGGAAGTCACGCATGTGACGTCCCAACACGGACAACACGCGATCGTAGCCGTATTGACCCACAAAGCCAACAAAGTAAACTCCCAAACGATCCATAAACTCGCGCTCCGAAACTCCAAGCACCTGAAGTATATGTGGATATGATATGTCATATTATGTTCGTTAGTGGGTATTTGATATTTACCGTTTGTGCCTTCTTGGCCAGCTTTTGCAGCAGGTTCTCGGGATACACCTGATGCACACTGAACGAAGGTGCATCGATACCTGCCTGCCGTCTAATGTCCTCCCATTTCTCCTCGCCGTACACCGACTTGATGTACTCTGATAGATTCTCCAGTAGTAGTCCATACATTTTGAATATAGGTCGGTTTACTTTACCGTTACAAGTTCTCAACTTTACTTAGTTGCCGAAAGTTTGGCACATTTTAACACCTGATAGGGAAAGATTTTATATATTTTCCATTATTCTTGGGAAAACTATCTTGATAATAAAAGAAAATTTAAAGGATACTGCTATCATAATATAATCAATAAAGATAATTCTTTTAATTTCGATTTCTATATATTTATAAAAACTTTTAGAAATTTGGTACTTATGGAGAAAAAGTAAAAGCATGAAGATCTTGAAATGGATTTTATTCCAAATACCTATAATAAATACAATATATAATAAAACCACAAAATTTATTTTATTATACATTTTTATTATACATATTTTCTTCTTGTTTTTAATAATTTTTTTTATTTTCACACATAAGATGCTTTATAGTTGAACTTTGCTCACATTAAGTATACGCCCCGTAGTGCTTATAATGTAAATTGCATTAGAATATGTGGTCAGCT
Organism: Drosophila pseudotalamancana; assembly: GCA_037075185.1. NCBI lineage: Eukaryota > Metazoa > Arthropoda > Insecta > Diptera > Drosophilidae > Drosophila > Drosophila pseudotalamancana. The sequence continues at coordinate 21,043 of JBAMCK010000211.1, forward strand.
CTGCATGGCTTTACTTTTCATGGATAACTGTCCACATTTTGAGCAAATCCCCAAAGCTAAGAGGCAAATGTTGACTTTTGTGCAATGCGCCAGACATTTGGCGCCTCATAATTTATGCCAGCTCCAAGCAAAATCTGTTGAATTATTCTATTTTCTTTTTTGTTGCCTTTGGGGAAATATGTCAATAGATTGGTTCGCTTTTTGAAGTGAAGTTTTCATCACTTTTGCTTTAAATCAACAATCGTGCAGCCAAGTGACAGAAATTTTCTTAAACCTTTCAATTTCGAATAGCTGGTTTTCAGTATTCATCCATTGATTTTTGTATTCAGTACCCTTTGATAACCTTAGTATAGAGAACTCAGATTTAGGAGAAAACGAACGATTTAAACTGGAAATTAAAAATATTTATTACTTTATAACTGTGCCATTTTGTTATCATAAAAATATTCTAATATTTTCTATTTTAATTTTCAAAGAAATGCTTCCAAGGCTAAAACTTTAGTCCATGTATTTATTTGAATCCATATTTAACGAATTGGTCTTCATTATTTTGCTAGGGGTTAAAACTATGTTCATCGATAATAGAAACGAATTTATATTCAGCTGAATTTTATAATTACTTTAAAACTGTCGACTCTTATTATTTGCATGTATTTCAAATATCAGCTGAAAAAATGAAGAAATGCCAGTGGGAAATTCAATTTATTTGCTTTTAACTCTTTAGAGTCGAGTTCCGCCGCATCATTTGTTCACTGAGAGCAACAGCCATCAATGAATTATTGCTAAATTGACTTGTCAATAAAAAAGTGCATTATATAATATTGTTGATGTGCAGCAAATGGAATTAAGGGTGGAGTTGACATGCTGGCAAAAGCCGACAGATTCAATTATAATGCATACGCAGCGTGAGCCGGGACTTTTTATGCCGCTTGAAGGAGTGACAGGTTGTGGCATGCAACAGACGCTGGCATAACTATGTCTGGCAGAAATTTAAGTTTACTTCAGCTTAAATTGGAGAAATAATGTCTCTCTCCCCGTGCACCTTTATTGCCTGCGCAAGTGGCTGTTAATTGAGGAAAGTCAATTTATGTGTACGAGTACATAGCCAACAATTAAGTGTAAATGCGCAGGACAATTGCTATTTATACAGTGGGATGCCTTGACACATTCGTTGGCAATCTGGGCTACGGTTTGCCTCAAATCAAAGTTAATTCAATTGCATTCATAGCCACCTGCCGCACCTGCCGCACCTGCTGACTGCGAGATAGACCGAGTAATTGCCAGATATTCAAGTTGGCATCGCCTTGAGGACCTTCCTCAGTCAGAGTTGCATAAGAGACAGCCGGACACCAGGGTGACATTTGTTATTACTGTTGCACTCGCATATGTTCGTGTCAATTGAATGTCATATTGCAACCACTCGTAGCTGTAAATTGAGTTATGCACTCGAGTCGTGGCCACTCGGGGAGGCATCTCAAGGCTTCAGTAGCTGACAATCTGCTGTAAATTACGAGCAGCCGGTGAAGGCTCGAAGTACGTCCTGGCATAACAGATGAGGCTGCGAGCGCAGGTGAAATGTGTTAGCCAGAAGGTGAATTTTGCAAATAACTTCAAATGAATGCCGTCGAGAATTAGCGTGCCACAAGTTGCACAAAGAACTGCTCCTCAGGCTCAATTAGCGTGTCACAAGTTGCACAGAGAATATCTTCTCAGCCTCAATTACCGCTTCGTATATCCTGAGAGCTTGTGGTTACATAAAATATGAATGGCATTGAACAGCTTTTAAAGTCGACAAGTTACATTTGAAATCTCGGACAGCAAAAGCCACAGCAAATCGGAAATAAAATCCATTACTCTCACTTTGCATAGCTTTATTCACGCTTTATTGCCATTTGTTTTGTCATAAACATATTTCATTGTATGGTTTATGGTTATCCCAACCGACCTTTCCATTCATAAATTTATCTTTTGGGGCAACGCATAAAAAACTGCCATGCAGAATGTCAAAGCTAACAAAAAAAAAAAAAAATATATATATATATATATATATATATATATATATATATATATATATATATATATATTTAATAAATTTGTGGAATTTGCATTTTTACTTTATTGCATTTGATGAATATTTTGTTCAGAAAAAAGGAAATTTTATTGTTATATAAATGTAATCCATATTAATTTGCATTGAACTTTTTCAATATTTTGGTCTATTGATTTCAGAAACTTTATATAATTTAATTGCCAATAAGACTTAAATGAAACCAAAACACAATCTCTTGACGTCAGTTGTATAAAAGAGAAGCAAAAGCTTTCCTGGTCGTATATTCTAAAATGTATTTGGGAAAACATTATTAAAAATTCTGGCCTTAAGGCATATAAATCTTCATGATATATAGAATAGGTGCTATTTATAAAACACAATGATGTGCAAACTACAGAAAATTTCAAAACAAAAATGCTTATTTAGACATGAAACAAGCAAAAATTAGACAAAATTGTCAACACAACATTCAAAGCAATACAAATTAAGCAAAAAAAAACAAAAAATAACTAGAATAACAACTTTCATTTTCGACAACACCACGGGGGATTCTTCTTCAACCGATCCCAAACCCAATTTCCATCCCACCCACAATTTGGCATTGGCCATTTGAATGCCCTCAAAACACTTGCCAAATAGATCAAAATATTGTCCAAAATACGTTTCAGCTTTTTGGTTTTAATATATAATATGTTTTTTATTACATTTTTGCTGTCTTGTTTTTATCGGCCAATTACGTTGCGGCATTTATTTATGAATGGAATACTCGACGGACATACAAGCAAATCTCTCTGCAGATCTGCTCATTTGTATATATAATATTTTGTGTTATTTTTTGCGCGCTTGAAATGCCAAAATAATAAACAGGATGTGACTTTGCTGTTATGTGACGTAAGCACCCTATTGATAGGGTCTGCAGATTAACGGCTACCGCAGGAAGTCTTGGACGGTGTGGCAAGGAAATTGCCGTGGGTGTGATGTGAAGCACTCCATGAGATTTAAGTAAAATATATGTAAGAAAGAGATCTTAACTGCTTTGATAATACTAAAAAGCATTGAAGGGTATTCATCTTATAGAAGCGGCTTGAATAGCATTTGCTAGCTGCAACATTTATACTGAAGATTTAATTTTAGCATTTAAAATAGTAAATGGTTTATTCATATGCGCATTCTAAAAAATAACCTACAAGTATACCTTTTTAATTTTCCGAAATTGACCGATTCTTACAAAGGCCGGCAGAATAAAGATATATATACACACACATTTTAACGATGACATTATAAACTGAGTCCTCATTTCCATAAGTGCAGGGTATATAAAATGATATATTGAAAAAAGTTAGGCTATTGTACACATTGCGTGCGTGTCTGGACTATATGGCTCATATCGTATTGTCACGCGACCATCTCTAATGGCCACTAATTAAGCCAAACAAAATGCAAGTGTCAGCAACAGTGTTTCAAAAGCCATAAAATGTTGCGACTGAGTGACAAGCAGTGAACAGATTTGACTATGAAATGGCTTTTCATCAATTTGAAACGCAAAGGAACGAATGAATATTTTTCAAAGAGATATAAAACAGTGGAGCGTACTTGATGAGACTTCCTCATCAATCATGGCAAATTATGACAACATATTTCACAGACTGCAAACTGCATACAAAGTTGGCATCCACTCTCGGCCCTTGCACACTTGACCTTAATGTCCTTGACCATCGTGTAACGCACTAGACGGATGTGCAAATTTGTTATGTCCATTGACAGTGAGTGATGAAGTGCTATACGGTCGGAATTTTAGCACATTTTGACAGGCTTCAATTTGGATGGCAAGAGTCCTGTAAAACTAAGTTAACTCATTTGCTGGCTGCATAAAACGAGTTACAAAATTTGATGTTATGGCCAAAGCAGAGCTTAAAGTGGTTTGCTTTAAGGTGTTCGTTTGATGAACCCGTTATTATGCTTTTCCAGTCGCCGAAAAATTGTGAAAACGAAGGCAAAAACTTTCGCGGCTGTCGTTAATTTTAATGAATTTATAAACAAACGCAATGTCTGAAATGCAAATACATTATAGAAGCTAACACCTACTGGCAATGGGTAAATATCTAATGTATACATACAAGTATACCCGTACGTAGATATCTTATATACAGAGCTCTGTATGTTCATGCATGAATGTAATTATGAGGCAAACAATTAATTTTCAAGTTCATTTTCGTGGGTAATGCCGAGAGCGTTGAGCGTCATAATACACCAAGACCCTAGCAGGGCATTGGATATAGACAGAGATACAGCTACAGATACAGATACAGAAAGAGAGATACACATATGATCCGAGCACACATTTATTTTTATATTTCGAGTAAATGTGTTCGAACATTTTTGCGCTTTGAAGGTGGCTGCTATATGTTAAGGTTAAATATACATATATGAGCGATTCTATATAGTATACAGCTATACAGTATCGAGAGCTTTTGCACTTTCAAAATGAACAAATCGTTTAATTTTACTTATTTTATTTTCAATTTATACACTTATATATATGCACATACATATGTATATATATGTTTGTATGTATATGTGTTTGTGGTTTACTTAACATAGTGGGCATTCGCATGACTCAAAATTTCATTTGTTTTCTTCCCCTAAGTTTGTTTTCTATACAAGTTCACGTAATGCTGAAATATTGCGCATACGTCGCGTTGACATTGTAGATTTTCAGTCTCGTTTCGTTTCATTTCGCTCGACACTCGAACAACAGCTTAAAATTCATTTTGTGTATTTATTAGAGGCAAGTGCAACAAATCTAAATGCATTCAAATGGAATTTGTTGTTTATCGCATTATTTACAAATTATTGCATGCATTTAATAAATATAAAGCGAAATTATTATCGTATATAATTGTGTCTGTCTGTTAAGCTGACAGTCTGGCATTTGTTCAATAGTTTATGGCAATTCATTTGGCAATAAAAAAATTACATCTGTGAAGTGCAGTTCCAGAAGAGTGAGGGAGGCGGAACTCAAAGAATTATCTTAATAATTGACCTCATTTCTTAAGCACAAGTGCCTCGCATATATAAATTATTTATCATACTTATTTACATATATATACTCGTACACAATGATAAATGGCACGGCGTGAAATTGTCTATTGGTACACAAATAGGATATATATATATATCTATATATATATATATGCATCAAATTTAAGCCTGGCTGAGTCTGAAAGGTAAATCTGTAATTTTGGCAAATGGCTTACGAGTCACGTCTGTCCTGTGCGGTTAAAACCAATTGGGAATTATAAGTGCAGGCTCGTGCTTAAAACCAATGGGAATTACGCCCTATGTTCCCACTCAAGGCCTTATTCGAGAGTGTGTGGGAGTAAATTGTTTATGTAAAAGGTTTAATTAATATTTTGACTTTAATGAGGGAGTTTAACTAGTGCTTAGTTGTAAATAACTAATTAAATTAAAATGTTTACTTTGAAGATGCGAAAAAGGCAAATGCCGTTGGGTTGAGATCAAAGTCTTTGAAGGTCTCTTCTGGCAACTTTAACCTTCAGAACTATTATGTGAGGAAACTAATTCAAGATTTTTGGCTTTAGAGAGAGGTTTCTAACTAGAAGGCCAAATTTAATAACCTGAAATATTGAAATAAAAATTTGTTTGAAAATCCATAGCACGCCGTCCTATTTCCGTTTTATTCAGTTCGTTTCCTTTATAGTCCACTTAGTCTAGTAAAATGATATAAATGGCCATTTAAGGACATATGGCCAAGTCATTTGCACTTGGCAATAAAATGAACATCAAAGTAATTAAACTACTTTTAGTTTCAGTTTGTTCTTTGTTGTTTTGTTTTTCCTATGGGTATGTAATCAAAAAGAAACTAAATTGCTTCGCTCGGCCAATTCGAATGTGTGCCAGAAAGTAAAAGTTAAAACGGTTTTTAATGCGAATCTTTTTGTAGGTGCAATTTACAGTTCGATTTGCCAAAAGAGATCTTTGCCAGGTATTTCCCAATAGTTCTCTGTGATTCTTTCGAATCTTTTATTCTTTTCAGCTTCAATTTGTTGTTGCACTCAAAGTCAAGTTCATGTCCACAGATTACGTAAGTCCTATTTGTTTATTGTTTGCTTAAGGGCAAAAAAGATTCTCTGTCTTATGTAACGTAAACAATCGAAGCCAAAGTCCGGTGATGCAGTTGCATCAACCGTGAAGGCCGAAAAATTATGCAAATTGTATTTGTTTGCTTTATATCCAAATATTGGGCTAAATCGGAACTAGGCATTTAGCTTATAATTTGAATACTTAACGGAAATAAACAATTGGCCTTTCTGTAAACTGAAAAGTCAATTTGGCTAGTTCGGAGCTCAGATAACGGCACTATAAATAAAATTATTTTTTCAGCTGGCCCACGACCCTGTCTGTAGATTTAAATATTTGGTAAGTTCTCTTTTTTTTGTCTTTACTTCTGATTATTTCGACGCCCACATTCGACTTCCTATGTAGATTTTACATGGTGAATATTTTTAGGGAATCTAGTTTGTTTATCCTAAATTGCGCATTTTTTGTTTATTTATCTTTTGGCCACATGGAGCCTTCGGTTTGGCATTCAAATTTAAATTCAATTAACGGGAACAGGTATTTTGCTTATAAACAAAATGCACATATGTAAAAATATCACAAAAGCTGTTGTGTAATTAAAATAAACAACAAAAATCGGACTGAGTCAATGTGAATGTCATATAATTGACCTTTCTTGCTTCCGGTTCCAAGTTTAAAATTGATTTACATAAGAGAGGGGAAAATGAAGATACAGTTATGTTAATGTACAAGAAAAATACGTTTATCTTAAGAAAATATAAACTTTTATAAAATTATTTTTATTATTTGTTATTATTTGTTTTTTACAAAATATTAACAATTAAGTTGTAATCCTTTTTAGCAAGTTTATGAATAATATGGCATTAGGAATGAATGGAATGGAACTAGCTTTATAAGCCGAGCCGTAAAACAATGAGTTCGTTTCGCAGTCGACTCAAAGCATGATAATTTTCTATATTCCGAATGGGATTATAGTTGATTTAATTACTAGAAACTGATGCTGATTTTTATTTGGAAGATAGAAATTTCTAGTGCATAAAGGAATATATATAAATAACTCTTTTATTTTGATGTTGACACCATTTGCTTTAATAATGTTTCTTTCTCTGGCTTGTACTGAAAATATATAGAGACATCATTCATAAATGTAGGTGAATAAATGGGAATGAAAATGGAAAATGACTGAATATTGAATGCAAACCAAGTTCAATGCTCAGTTCAATACCACAATTGACGCATTCAATGCAGATAATGTATGTTCCGAATGATTTAATGCTACAAAAATCGACTGATGTGAATTGGTGGAAAGTGTCTACAAAATTGTATTCTTTGTACAACTGTATATATATATACTGTTGTACAAAGAACAATATCGAACATATTACGATATGAATATGTCTGTTGGTATGCGTGTGGGTTAATTTAGGACTTTCTTTTTATGAGCATCGCCATCACACCCATCTTCAGCCCGTTCTTCATCTTCGTCTTCATCTTTATCCACAACAATCAATGAGTGGGCGCTAGCAACCGTTCGAACTGTCAGCTGCCGCCCTCGACTGGCCGCACAATTGGCCGAAAGCTATGGCCGAACTTGCTGAGCTTTTAACCACAGACACACACAAGCACATGCACACACACACACACACACACACACACACACACATTGTGGTATAGGTATGGATATAGATATAGAGATCGGCTACCTACGCCGTAAAGGAATATCGTGCTTTTTGTCGTGTGTGAAACAAATGGCAAATGCTGAAACGAGTAAAATTGGTGAGGCAAATTTCGAATGGTTTGCAGTTTGAAAAAATTCTTCGTTGAGGATAGATCGCTATTTTTTAGGAGTAAAGCAAATTGTAAGCCAAGCAAAAACTAATATATATGGACAAAAAAATACATACTTATAAATAATATCAATTGTATTTAAATGGAACAATTGAATAACTGATTAATTATTGTGCTAAACAATAACAAAAGTGTATATAAATATATTTTTTAATAAAAAAAAGTGCGCTCTGATCGCTTTCTAAACTGGGTATTTCGATATGGAATTATGACAAAATATGGTTGCCAAATGCCGATTATATAAGAGCCAAAGACATTTGATACCAAGTGAACGTTGAAGAAGTTGATTGTAAATTAGCAAATCAATTGTGAAGTGTGGAATTTGATGATGCAAATGCATTTGAACATTGTTTTCAAACCAATTTAATCAAAGTCGATTGATCGTAGAATATATAATGATATATATGTATGTACGCTTAACTTGACTTAACTATCACATACTATTTAAAAAAAAACACAACTCGATTGAATTTAATTGAGAATTTTGGCGTCGAGTTCTTAGCCTGACGCCCGTCAGGAAAAATTCAACTCAAGGACATTTAAAAATAACGAAAATTTTAGCTGCAGCTCGCGCCGATCTTCGCCACATACACATACACACACACACACACTCGAACACCAGATAGTCTGCATTTATATAGAATTTTGCTAGTTATGTGTCTATGTATATATAGAGTGTGAATTATGTATATAGATTTTATGAAATATATATATATATACATACATGCGTATGCTGACGATATAATTTGAGAAATAAATTTATTTTTAGTGATTGATCTTGTTGTAGATATGTATATAGTTTTTTGATATATATGTACAAGTAGACAACTATTTTATACAATTTTTGAAAACTTTGCTCTGGCGTAAAGTGGCACACAGTCTGTTTATTTTCGAACTGAAGAAAAACGCCGAGTCAGCCAAGACTTGGACATCCACATCTATAGAAAAACATCTCTTGGCCCAATCTCGTGCGTGTTGACATTTGAACAATCGAATCGAACTCAGAAACAGAGCCAAAACGTGCGATAAAACTTAAGTATCGTAGTCTTTGGCGTTGACAGAAAACATTTCGAAGTGGTGCAAAGTGCAAGCAAAAACAATTTCTATGCAACCAACAACAATAATAAACGATAATAGCGAAAGAAATATCTAACTGTAACTGGTTAAATTTTTGGTCTTACAGCGAACGAGTTCAACGAATATTTCTTGTGCTTGACAGACACAAAACAAATCGATCAAAATGTTCAAAAACCATTTGGAAATGATTGGGCGCAATGAGAGCCCCAGCAAGAAGGCCAAATTCTGGCAATCCTACATCAGATCCCTGAAGGGTAAGCATAAATATCATATATAATAAGTGTAGTCCGTATGAAATCGAGCAACCATAAACCATAAACAGAAAAACTATGAATATCTCTTTAATTGTTATTGTATTTTGAGAGAAAATTATTATAGAATTGGTAGCTACATAAATAGCACAGCAGCATATAGAATTTTGGTCTATTTTTTGGCAGGTGTCATTTAAGCGCAATCACCAAAAAAGCTACACTCACCCATATAAATGTGAAGAGCTTTTTTTCAAATTTATATATAAATATATATCTTTTAGACATATATGTATATGTGTGTATATTGAAAATATTTTAACTATGTGCTCATGAGCCAAACAAAGCGAAAAAATGTGGCTGCTGCGCCAAGGCAAAATAACTAGACGCTCATATAGAAAATACAAAATTGAAAATACGAAATTCGAAATACGAAATACGAAGCACACATAAATGAAATCAATTTTTTGGCAATGAGCCAAATAGCTGAAATAGCGCAAAACCTAATGAAGTAAGGCGAAAGGCGAGTGTATATTAATTTTTGGTCATTTTTGATTCTTTTGCTCCTTCATAGGTTCCGAGGATATTCGCGCCCATGAAGCGCCAAAATCTCGCCCATACAGCTCGTACCTGGACTCGCCCACATACAGGAGCATCTACGATGAGCCAGCAACGGCCAACGAGCGTGTTCAGTCATCTGGATACAGATACTTGCCAGTGAGCCGTGACACCTACGGCTACTCGCCACGTGCGATCTACGATCATCATTACAGCAGAACAAGTAAGTTGACCAGTTGGATCTACTGTTGCTTCTCCGTACTTATACTTATCCTACAGCAACAGCAACAGTAACCCGCACAATTCTACTGCCTATGAGCTTTGATTGATAACTTTACTTTTATTTAATGGCTCGCCTCATGCTGTCAATCAGTCGTGCAATCAATCATGCGGTGAACGATTTCCATATTGGCTCAATCAGACCATTAATCAAGCTCATTACAATCAAGGCATACAATTTCTGAATAGCTCAATCATGCCATCAATCAGTTAATTAACGCATTTTGATCGAAGCATATGTCAATCATGGCTTCGTCACCTCATCAGTCAGTCAGTTAATCGATTTCAATCATTGATAGCGTTGCTCAATCAGTATTAATAGCAATCACTCAATCATAGCAGCTCTTAGCTGTGTTTGTGTGTATAACGGTTTCAATTTGATGACTCAGTCAGTCAGTCGACACATTTCAATCATTGCATATGTCAATCATGCATTTCATGCAATACCTTGCAACACACCTTGAATTGCTAACGGTCTGCCAAATTACGCCAAATTACGCCAAATTTTTCTTTATGATTTCATAATTATATAAATATTTTAAGAGATGAAAGCCAAAATAGAATTACGTCAATGATTTTTAGAATTTGTGCTCCCGATGAATTGTTTTTGGCAAAGGCCCACAAAAGTTGTAGGCAAAATATACACATGTTCATAAGCTTTCTACTGGTAAACACACACATGCAAATATACCTATATATATACATATTATATAGATGTATACATAAGCAGATGCAGGTACATAAGGCTTGGGAGAACATTTTCTATTTGCTCATGCGTGCTTCGGATCAAATAACTGAGGCATTTATTTTAGATACATAGTTTTTTTTTCCTTTCTTTATTTGTGATTGTTGATGATTGTCCATTTCCCCAGCTCTATTTATTTTATACCCTACATCCCCTCGACACGATCCCCACACTCCCCTAACTGGCGCCCCACAGTCAAATATACTTTTTGTTTTCGAAACTAACCAATTTTTTCTTTCTTTTTTTCTCATAAATGTTTCAGAGAAAACATAAATGTTTATCGACAAAAATAAAAAAACATTAAGAAAATATATTTATAAAACAAAAGATATATATTTGTATATCTCGACGCAGCGCACAACAAGAGTTGTTCTTTCTAGATAAAATCAACATTTTAGTTATATATATATTTAGTAAATACTAAGAGAAGAATCTGTAGCATTAGCTTATGCGTGTTTACTTAGCTGTGTATAGAATAATAATCACAATGATTTATAGCCCTGTTTCTTATGTAGTTCTGTTGGCTGAAATTCAATAAAAATATTTTTTTTTTTTAACAATTTCTGATGCTGTGGAAAAGTCTTTTTCGATTCTCCATTTCAATTTCATGACATTCAGAAGGTATTTTGTATCGCATTTCAAATCTTAACATCATTCGATTTCATATTCATATTCAAGGCTTATTTAGTTAAAATGCAATTTTTAATTATTACTATATTTTTAATTCTCTTTCTTTTCTGCTGACTTTTAATTGTTAAAACCCGCTTTTATTGGATAAATTTCGTACGTATATCCAATTGCTTTTATTGACAAATGGGAATAAAATGCAAATGCAATCGCTTCGAGCCCGATTTTAACAGCTTTTATTACATTTTTATTTTGCCTTCAAATGTAAGCATATCGAAATTTTTATTAAGTTACTTTTTGTTTTTGGAATGCTTTTTAACATCCATTTAATTTTTCTTAATTATTTCAATACTGATTTAAATATTTTGTCTCCACAGTTCCAGCTAATTACGATGCAGAGAAGGCCTGGAATGATCATTTGAAGCGCATGCAAGAAATTGAGCGCAGGTGTGTAGAAATTCCGTTTAGGCATATATAAAAAGGGCTTCAAAGAGACTTTAAGCCAAACTTCAATTTATTTTGTATACTGAAACAAGCGTTGAATGCAATTAAAACTGAAGAAAACAAATAATAGAAAGCAGAACCAGTTTTATATTTATGAATTCATATATTTCTAAGGGCTTACCAAAGTCCCAATTTCAAAATGTTTCTTTAATAGCAATATAATATATAACAATTAGCATTATTAAAAGTATTAACTAATAATAATAAGTCAGAAAGTAAAGCTTAACTAAAGCGAACCTCTAGCGAATTGATTTGATCTCCCTTACAATAAAAAGATATTAAAGTAATACAACTGACTGATTATTATAATTTTTCTTCTTAGATATCCATCTCGCTATGGTCTCTACTTGAGAGACAAGCCACTCACACCAAACTCTTTGGTGCCTTTGGAATACGAGCCAGAGGATAAGCTGTTGGCTGAACTCAACAAGGGTAAGAAAGACATTATCTAAACACGTCAAACAAAAAATACAATCAAAACACCAAAACAAAACACACAAAGAACATCAGTAAGAGTAACAAATACAAAAACAACAACAACAACATAAACATTTAAATTAAAATCTACGAAATTTGAAATTAAATGAAGCGAAATCAATTACTTATTGTAAAAATTACAAAATGTAAGCACGAAAAAAAAAAAAATAGCAAAAACCAACATCTATACGAAAAAAACAACAACTCAACAGAATTTTTTCAAATTCAGTCAAAAATATTTACAGACAACATAAAATATTTAAAAAACACCAACTCGGAACTTGACGAGCAAATTTTTTGAGCTTAAGAAATTTGCTTTGTTCAAGTTTCCACTTGACGATTTCTATATATATGCCGGAACGAACGATATATTTTTAACACTGTATCCTATATACTATATCTTGCAGCTATTAAAGTTTGAAGCGCTGAGCGTTTACATTCGAAAAAAGCTAACGGGTTAAAAACTTTTGTTTTGGCTTAGCTTTAGTAAATTGTAAAATTATGCAGAAATTGTTAAACTACAACTAATGATAAAAACATACTTTTAAATTTGTCTGTAAAATAAATCCAGCCCCAATATAGTAAATTGATGAAAAAAAAACCAAAATCAAAACAATTTCGTTAAATGTTTCATTGTATAATATGATGCTTTACTTAATTTTTATTTTTAACTTATTTATACATGAGAAAAACAACGAAAATAATAAAACCAAACAAAACATATATAAAACAAATCTAATTTTAATTTAGACATACTCAGCAGTAATCATCGATTAAAATTTATATACATACTTATCTATATATATTTATATATATTTCGATGATTAAACATTTTAACTCCCCGTTGCCTTGGAAACATCACGCCTGCTCATCCAGCTCATTATGCCATCAGTAAAACCCAAAAACCATCCCAAACTACTTTAAGCTTTACCCATTTTTTCTAACAGCTGTACAATAGAAAACTCTGAGAGCTTTAGACATACATATATACATGTGTATATATAACTGAAAATCTGTATGATACATATATCAAAGTTCTGCGCTCTCAAACTGAACTGGCTTTTCAACACACTGAGAGCAACTTCTTTAGATTAATATAAAAGAAATTAATAAAAACTATTTAATACAAACAACTGTGTTTTACATATAATTTTTCGAAAACTTTAACGAGTTTTGTGTCGTATTTGTTTTTTGTTAATTAATGTTCATTAATTATTTTTCTGATTTCAATTAACACCTTCTGTTGTCCCTCGTCCTCGTGTGTGATTATTGTCCATCATCTCTTCGTCTCCCAGCTCACAACTCACAACAACTAAAAAAGAACATAGATACATACACTGTGCGGTGCCTGTAAATAAACTGCCAATACTTAAACAACTAAACATTAAAATCAAATGAAATATTTAACGAATCTTATGTTCAATGTTTGTATTCAAATTTTTTTTTTTTTTTTGGCAGTAATTATTTAAAAAAAATTTTAAAATTTCATTGATAATTGTTGTATAACATTTACACTATTCGTTTCGTGCCCACAGTTTTGTAATTTTGTACTATGTATTTTGTTTAGTGTGTTGTTCAGAGTTTCGATATATAGCATCGATATAGAGTAAACATCGTTGGGTTGTTGTTTTGTTTTTGGAACTATTTCGGTAAGTACTTACCCAATATTAAAGAGTTGCATTACATTCGGATGGTATCTGAAATGAGAGAAATGCATTTGATTAATAACTCAAAGTAAATATAAATAGCTCTATTCAAAGAATTTTTAAGATTAGTTGATAATAAAGTTCTCTTAAAGGACACACCCACTTTTTTCGCCACACTGAAAGAGACTCAACTGTATATATTCTATTTTCCTTTCCTTAGCGTAGCTTGCTACAAAGCAAAAGATATGAGAATTTCCTTAACAAGAAAAGTTGAAAAGAATGAAGAAAACATGTTAGAAAAATTGTAAAAAAAAAAAAGTAAAAGAACGAGTTTTCATTCACTTTCGCGTGGGTTTATTTGCAACCAATGAATTAAATTCACTCTTTAAGTTTATTTCTCAACGTTAAAATATATTTCGTATGCTACGAAACTTTAAAAAAGGTTTTTATGTATATATCACGAAAAAAATTAGGTCAGGAGTACCTTACATATAAATTAGGTTTATAGTTTGAAAATTTCAGTTTGATATACCGATATATGATATACAGCTGCAATATAAGTAGAATTTATTTACAAGCTATTTTCCATATTCGAATCAAGATTGACTACAGGGTATCCTACAGTCAGGCACAAATTGTTGTGAGCCGTCTAACAGATTAGGAAATGAAACTTAAGTAATTCAATAGCAGAGAATGTAATATTGTTGTGGAAACCTGAGCGATGAATCGTGCTTTGGCTATATATTTGCGTTCTATTCCATTTTGCAGCACGTCGCTCGGCCTCGCCGTTCCGTCCCGCCCGCAGCACCCGCGCCGGCAGCGAGCCCTATGTGCCACCGCCGGTATACTGGAATCGGGAGGGAAGCGTGCCACGTGGCGGACCATCGGTGTTCGATCGCGCCACCAGCCTGGCTCCGTTCACGCGGCCAATCTTCCGCGCCAGCTCGCTGGAACCGTTGGATGAACTCTTTGAAAGTAAGTTGCCCACAATCGCTGTCGCCGAGGCAGCGGCAGAGGCTGTCGATGCGGCTGCCACTAGGCCAAGCCTTTTTGAGCGCGCCGGCTCGCCAAGTCCCACTCCTGTCAAAGCCGGTCGCTGGGGACCACGCCCCACCGAGGTCGCCTACGATGCTGAGGGTAAAAGTCTAAATTCTTCTTAACCGTTATTCTTTATACAAGAAGAGATGGCATTTTATTTTCTCGTTGTTTCTGTTGTTGTTGTTTTTAACGGCTTTTCTTGCCCAATGCGACAATGACGATAATGACGATGCTAATGTTCATGCTGATGATGATGATGATGATGTTAATGGTGATGATGACCAGGCTGATGACGAACGTGTTGAAAAAATTGTTGCCATATTTTTCGCGATGCGTTCGTATCTGTTTCAGTCTCAGTGTCTGTCACAAGAATTTGACAAAAATTTTATGTGTACTTTGGCTGTTATCCAACAACAATTTTATTACGTTCCTTGTGTTGGATGTACTGCCAACAGCATCAGCAAAAAGTAAAAAAATATATACATGTGTTAGCCCAGCAGTAAGCGCCGTGCTTAGAGTCCTTAATCCCGAACTCACTTAAACGCTGCTCCCCACCGAAAGTGCTTTTTGAATTGCTTCCCGTAGTGCCTGGCATCTATCTATCCTGTTCAAATTATGTGCTCTCTCTCTTACTCTCTCTCTCTCCCTCTTTCCTATCTTCATGTACTCGCCTACTTCTGATTTTCCAATTTTTGGTAATTCTTCCAACCTCACATACGCATGGAAAATATCAAAAAAATATTTGTTTATGTTAAAGCGTTGTCTTTTCTTGTTTTTTTTTTGTTTAATTCTTGATTTTTAGTTTAAAAGCCAAGCAAAAATATATTTCTTTCTGCTCTTCTTGTATACATTGCAATACGACAACAACCAAAAATTAAAAAAAAAACCAACAACAATCAAATCTACAAATCTAATTGCATACCCTACAAAACGCACACCACACCAACAACAACAACAACTCGATGATTTTGCTACTTGATATTAAAAACACAAACAAAAATACCATGTCGAACCACAATAGGACTTCCAATCTTCCATCCACGCAACCGCTTCAGGGACATGCTGAGCCCCAGCCCCAGGCTGCCCATCTCTTCGATTGTCCGCGATCCCTTCTGGTGGGATGTGGATGATTTGGTGCCCTTCCGTGCCACCTCGGTGCCCCGTGCCTCGAGCCCCGTGGCCCGTGATTCGTATTTGTCACCGGTGAAGAACCGTTATCTGTGGTCCAGGCACCCAGCCAGACCCCTGACACGTAAGTAGTCACAACTCAATATAAATAGTTTGTATAGAGGATTCAAAGCTCCCTGTATATATTAAAGCCATTCTATCTTAAAAGATCATTAGAAATGCTCCCAAGAGAAAACTTATTGAAAGCATGAGCGAAATGCATATGATAGATAGCAATATATATAGTCCAATAGTAGATTTTAAATTCCTCATGTAATATTATTCAAAATGAATATTTTAACATTGTTATTTTTATTTTATTTACATTTATTTGCCGAACACAGCTGAGGCAGAGGATATTTTCTAAAACATAAACCAAAAAAAAAACAAAACAAAAAAAAAAACTATCAAAATAAAGCCAAATCACAACTCAAAAATCGTTAGCTATAATAACAACCGATGCTATAACATATAGCACTTCTGTAATTTTTTTGTACTTTAATATACATAAATTACATGTAACGAAATGCAATACAAACAAATTGGTAAGAATATTATATAAAACAAAAAATAAAAAAAAACCCTCCCACAGCATGTGAAAAATTTGTTCATGCAAACTACATTATCCGACATGTAGTATATATCCAGTAATACCCGTAGAAGTGAAACATATAGTATATTTATTTGTAGTGCATTCTCACATTATTTAACTATATAGTAGTGGTAACCATTTGATCAAATTGAAGAATAATAAAACCTGTAATTAACCATCTAAAACATTCGTAGAAAATTTGCACGCAATCTTTTCAAAAATTGTTGTTGCCAGTATTTGTTTGAATGCAAATTGAATATGAATAACTTTTTTAATACATATATCTTTATGATTCCTCCAGCTCACCGCTCAATTTTGTAAACGAACGAAAACGAACTTAAAACAACAACAAGAACAACTTAAACTACAACAACAACGAATGCATCAATGGGGTCCCCAAAACAACGACAAGGCTTGATTTCCACCTCAAGAACCGGAAATCAAGGAAAGTAGCAAAACATAACTGTAGTCTCAAAATCCTCAACAACGATTGAATTTTTTCAAAACTGCCAGCCCCAAAAAATCCGGGTGCTGCCAACATTATAATATTGCCAGCAAGTGCGTACTTCCCGTAGTAAAAATAATAATAATACACATAATAATAAAAGAACTTAACAAAGGGAAATCCTTTTAACAACAACAACTCTCAACATAAACTTTTTATTTTCAATTTTTTAGCTCATGTCTTAGTTTTAAGTGCAATATGAAAAAACCAAAAATTCGATTTACATTTATTATAATAAAAACAAAGCAAATCTCTTATGAGCCGCTCTTGAACAACCCGAGCGCCATAAATTGTTCCTTTTTTGTATATTTTAGACGCTAAATATTATAAATATTTGTATTGATAACAAAAACACACAAAAAAAAAAAAACAAATAGAGCTCGAATTTCAAGTGTAAATCGTTTGAATTTTGGAGTTCACAATGAAATGAAATGTTGTAAGAATAGATCAAAAGTTTCACTGCATATGAGAAAATATATCTGCCATATTATACATGCAAACTGAAATATTGCGGCTTAGCTTATTTTCAATTTGTAATAAAACTACAACACAATGTGAAATTCTGGAAAAAAAAAACAAAA
Source organism: Drosophila pseudotalamancana (assembly GCA_037075185.1). NCBI lineage: Eukaryota > Metazoa > Arthropoda > Insecta > Diptera > Drosophilidae > Drosophila > Drosophila pseudotalamancana. Next base: position 39,086 of record JBAMCK010000211.1, read on the forward strand.
TAAAAACTTAAAAAACCCAAAAAGTTCACATTTATCATGGTTAAGTGCAGAGTTGGTAAAATATGGTTACATAACGGGATTACTGGAATTAAAAATATATAAAGTTGGAGGTATGTGTATAATTTCTTTATTTATTATCTAAAGTATGGCTCGAAATCAAATGTTGTGGCTTATTGGTTTAAATGAAAATTTAATTCACAATGTTTCAATTTAAAAATATTAATTTATATATGTATATGTTAGTAAATGGTTGTGGAAAATAAGATTCAAAATCCAATCAAAAGCCTAAGCTGAGCTCTTATGTTATTTTTATTCAAGGTCTTAAACGGATTGATTTTAAGAGTTTTTTGTATTATTTAGTTGAAGTTGAATTTGAGAATTATAGATGAAGAGCCTATAAGTCAAACCCCTATAACTGTTGTTTAGCAGCCTGACTGAATTAAATCAAATAAACAACTCATCATCAATTATAGGCAGTTATCAAATCAATATTATAGTAATCTAAAGAGTAAAGAGTTCTTCACTGTAATTCCTTCTATGAAATGTTTTTGAGGATGCCAAAATTTCCTTAGTTCATGTCAACTTTAACTGTCAAATAGATTGACATAAACTTGAATAGGCGACCATCACTCGACATTAACTGAATATCAAGAGGGTCAGCGATGAATTAAAATATAGTTCCACAAATATGAATACAATAGTTTTGTGCACGCAGCGTGACTTACTTTGACCTTAATTAATTTAAAAGATCTGGAGCTTAGTCAACTAATGGACAGTGCTGTAAACATGTCATAGAGCTGTCCATGTTTTCATTTCTTTGCTGCCAATGTCATTTATCTTTTCAATTGCTGTTGCTGTTGCTGTGGCTGTTGCTATTTTTTTCTCTTCTTCTTATTTTTTCTGTAGTCCAACAATTTTTTTGACTTTGACGTTTTTGGCGTTTAGCACGCAATTGTTTCGCACTTTTTGCTGTCTGCTGTTTGTTTATTTTGTTGTTGTTGTTTTTGTGCTGAGTCTGCATCGGAGTCCTTTAGGTCCTTTGGATATATGCACACGCTCCATTGTGTAGGAGCGCCCCAAATTTATTTTCTTTATTGTTTCTGGCCATTGGCCACTTTTTTCTTCTTTTTCTTGTTTTTCGAAATTTTTCGTCTATTTAATTATTGATTCACACCAGTTCAATTGGCAAAGGTCATTCAATGTCAATTATATTTGCTGCCTGCGTCCTGCTCTTTGGAGATTTGCTGTTTATGGCCTTTTCTATAGCATTTCAATTACAGTTTAACTGTTTTTTTTTTTTTTTTGTATTTTTTTGATACGTCCCTCGATGATATGAGAAGCGGTATTTCGTGGTTAACTGCGATGATCCTTTATGCTCCCAAAGCGTATGCCAAGTCATGTGAAGACCCGCCTTCCAATGCCAGTCCAAAAGGTTTAATTAAAAATTTAATCTCCATGTCAAATATACCGCTCCTCGCATCCATCGTCTGTCAGAAAGTTGTAAAAAGAAACTGAGGCACACTTTCCGGAGCGCTCACGCAAAACACATTTTGCGGCTGCTTTATTTGTTCAGGTGTAATAATTTTGCATGAAAGAACACATTTAAACCAAACATTTTTAAAGCCTAACACATTGTTACTAAGCTTCCGCGGAACCACGCATTTATTTTTTAATTAGCACTTTATTCTTTGAAAAGTAGTTCCCATTAGGGGAGCTTAAAGGATCTACCTGGGGATATTTCATATATAATTTTTTAATCTTAATTTAAACTATGTACCAAAGTGGGACCTGATTAAACTTTTATATAGCAACTGGATGCAATCATCGGTATCTGATGTATATCCCCTACTGTTCAACAAATTTTGCCTGTCAATTACTCTTGACCTTAACATAGTTGAATTTTCACATTTTTAAGGTACATTACTGGTTACAGATACTTTTAAATATTAATAAATACATAATAACAACAAAATACAAAATATACTAAATATTCCGCTATTAAACTAAAACAGAGTATTAATCAGTTGCTATGCCGCCCTTTCATTTATTTTGTTACAGAAATTCGTATTTGCAGAAATGTCTGCAATTGTTATGAAAACTTACTCGATAATTGGTTTTCTTATTGATTGATGAATTATACGTCTATGTTGATATTGGCAAAAGAGTTTGCAAATAAAGGATTTATATGTACACACATATAAACTTCTTTCTTGAATAGCTACAGACGAAGCAATTTGTGTTGCCAAGATTGCAATTTATTTAAGTTATTTTGTTCAAGGTTCGTATTAATATGGAACAATCATATTATTATTTTTCTTCCATTGTTATATATTCTATTATTCTTTATCTTCAATTAATTTAACTCTAGAACAAATAAAGAAAAAAAACTAAGTCTTTAACTTTTGACCTTTTCCACATTTCAGGAGTCTTTTCTATTATTTACTTAGTATATATGTTCAAGCGCCTGCTTTTGACGTCTTCACATTTTTGTGGCTAAGGTTGAAGCTTGGGTCAAATGTTTCAAACAAGAATTGCGGCTATTAAATTGTCAGCAAACTCAAGATCTTTAAAACAAGGTATTTAAACTTGGCTTAGCCATTTTCATCGAATTACATAAGTAAATTTAAAGATAATAATTGAAAATAAATTATGAAATGTATTAAATTTTTTAAAGCTGAATTATAAAAAAGAAAAACCAAATATTTAATGTCTAGGGTATTCAAAATTCCTTGCGGCATTCAGCTTCATCTTTGTGGTATTTGTTTGCTATTTTTTGCGCCTGTTGCTGACGTCTGTCCGGACAGCTTAAGATTTATATTTTGGCCAAAAGTTTCGACCAAGCCAACTTTTGGCCATCAGATGCACGTGCTGGAGGAATCATCGTCCACAACTGACAGCGACTCGACTCTTGCTGCTAATTGGTAGGGGCGTAGGTTCGAGTGGGCGTGCCAGTTCCTTGACATTCCTGTCACATATGCCAGCCCCCAAAATGTTGCAAGCATTCAGAGTCTGGCCTTCCGGTTCCGCTTCCACTTCAGTTGAAAGGGTTTAATTGCTTCTTGTTGTTAAAGTGAAAACAATGCCAAATCGCAATCCACTCAAGCATTGAATTCTTCGAGGGTCACTGAGTTTTGATTTTTACGTTTTACGTTTTGCTTGGGGAATTAAAAATAATTAGAGTACCGTAAAAGAACGCAATCTGAATATTCAGAAAATGATTGATGCATGTCAAAGGGCAACAGCCGAAATGTCTGCCAAACGAACCCTGTCTGACAGTCCACAATTAAATATCCTTAATCGACACAATGGTTGTTAAGATATCAGCTTCGAGCATTCAATTGGCGAACGCTTGGGGGGGTCCTATCCCTCGCTCCGCAGACACTTGAACCGTCTGCAATATAATTTCTATTTATTTAATCGATGATTCAGCTTTAATTGTTGCTTCAGGCTGGCGCTTGCAACATTTCATTCAAGCGGGGGTAAACTGTTTGACTGAAGGTTAAATTAAAGTTAATGAAACAAATTCGAGCCTGCCAAGCGGTTTCTGGAGTAAGTGGGTTAAGTATCTGGGAGGCAAAGCTTAGGTTTCAGTTTGGGAGTCTGTGAATCAGACACGGATTGTTTACTCTTCTTGTCGAGTTTGTCGACAAAGCCTTTTACAAAACCTTTTGGCTATACTAACTGGACTAACAGGAGTCCAATAAAAGGGAGCAACTGTTGCTCTTGAGCAGTGAATATCCCTTTTTTGAGGTGTTTTGGGTTCATTTTGAATCACAGATAACCTGCTGTTTACCTTCCGAGGGGAGTTTCCAGAAGAGTTCCACTATCTGTCGAATCAATGCAAGTAACTCGATGATTGTTCCTTTTTAATCTAATATTTCATATTTTTACTGCGAGGAAGAACAGTTAAGAAATTCAGACTTTAAAAAAAAGGTTAATATGTGGATATAGCTTCAGATTCGATAGAATCTGGAGAGGTCTGCCTTAATAGAACCGTTTAGGAAAGGCTTAAAGACTACGGTTGAGATACTTCTTTCGGAATAACTTTGATGAGATAATTTTTATGTTTTCTACAGTTATTTAATCTAACTTTCTTAACACAGCAGACTACAGACTGTAGTCAACTGAATTGCAGTCAACTGTAGTTGTATTGAAAAATGTAGTTAAATGTAATTTCACACAGTTGGACGCAGATGCTGGAGCTCAAGGTCTCAACTGAGAGTCTTATTTCACGCAGCTGTCTGCTCCGTCTAGTCCCTTCCAGCTAATTTTTATAGTGCACTTACATTTAATTTATATTGCAACAGCTGCGTTTGTAACAGTTACAAGATGGGACTTAGTTTGGTTTAAAGCTCACCCAATGCCCATCCTCCGGCCGCCTAAGCAACCTTTTTTATTCAGGCTGGCTAATGGCGCACAAACTTACGGACTTAGTGGGGAACCGGAAATAGAAGCGAGGGACAACCGTACTGACATTATCCGGGCCACACCTGTAGCTATCCGTAAGTAGCAAACTTCCATAAACTTAAACAAGTCGGAAAATATCTCCAACTTGGTTTTCATTCCTCTTATCTGGCAGCTTACAAAGTTCCTGAAAGTTCCTGAAAGTTAAACGTAGTTTTGCAATGCTTTGGGGAGTATGCGAAAAGCGGACAATATTTATCCAAGACTACTCTTATGTTCTTATTTGTACCCTATACTCACTGAGAATGGATGGAACGGGTATATTAATATATATTGTGTATGACACCCCATAAAAGATCTTAACTCATAATGATTTTAGTTACATCAGGTATTGATGATATACAGAAAAAACTTAATGAGAGCTGCTACATCTGAGTCTAACAGTGTATCTGTTGGCTTGTCACATTTGACTAGCGTAGTCTTATTCGTCTTAATTTAGATTTGATTGATTAGCTGCTTGATTAATATGGAAGGCAAGAAAAAACGATGATGCAACTTAGTTTTGTTTAATATTAAGGGCCTATCTAAGGCAGCCAATTGGTTAAGTTTTCCTGGCCATCCATCTAAAACACATTACTTAACAATTGGCCAAGTCATTAGTGGTAAATTTATGCGCGGGTCCGAAGGCAATTGGTGCGATGTCTGCGGCTTTCATTGTCACAGCTGCCAAATCTGCATGAAACGAAGGTCAACTTTGGTCGGCTTTTCAAATTTCGACAGTTTTCGGGGCTAGAGCCAAAGCTGCAGAAAGGCTCAAGGAAGCGGAAGTGATTGCTAACGGGATGCCTTAACAAAGGCCCTGCCAAAGGCGCCATTTTATTTACGGCTTTGTGCCACGTGAACTTTGAACGAGCTGCTCACACGGACTACTTTATGCCGTCTTCTCTTTCAATATTGCATTAATTCTGTGAGGGGGAAAAACAAAAACTTGGCATATGAACGAAGTTGAACAATATTACCAAACATGTTCAATATTCTCATGAAATTCCAATTATTTGTATTCTAGCTGTTATTGGATAACCATAGCTCATTATTTACCTAGCCAAATTAAATCTGTGCCGACTAGCATAAACGTTTAATTGAAGAAAAGTTCACAAAACTAAGCAGGTGTTTATATAACAATGTTAAAGGGAACAGGTATTTCTTATGAAATATTATAAAACATTAAATAAGGTATTAAATGAACTGCTTAACAAGCTATTTTCGTTATTTAATAATTGGTTGCATGTCAAATATTAGTGTTTGGCAAATTTTATTTTTTAAAAGTAAATTTTCAATTCTTTTTTTATTTTTTGACATGTTCACAATAGAAAGCTGCCCATAGGTGAATGTGAAATTTTTATTTAATTTAATCTAGTGAATGGCTTAAATGCTTACAATTTGAATATTTGTGCAAATATTTATTTTTTTACAAACAATTTGAATATTTGAGTGACTGTAAATACAAATTGCCATAAAGTGGAAATTTGAAAATGTAATTTGCATTCATGAATATTTATTTGTACATTGATATGAGCTTAACCAAATAAAGAAAATATCCCCTTTCTCTAAAGACGCCAGACATAAACAAAAACAAAGCCTAAAAAATATTAAATCTACAAAATGAATAATTTCTTTAATTCATTAAAAGCTTAGTTCGTAATCTTAAATATATTCGTCTTAAATTTTAAAAGCCTACTATGTGCTAACATGATACAGGAAATACTATTTGTGGGACTACTAAAACATATCCTTCATGTGACATTATTATTTAAGCAACATTTGTCCTTCCTTCTATCTTACTTGTTTTCTTTTATGTACAGAACATAAATTGGCAGCCAATTTGTATGCGTCTACATTATGTAAACTAGAAGAAAATCATATTATGCTATGCCAAATCATTAATACCCTAGACAACGTCACTAAAAACTACATTCTTAAGTGAACAAACAATAACTGCAAATGCAAAAGAAAAAACTTCAATATTATTTTGGCTGATAAACGTTTTTCACATATGTTTCACCCATAATGCGGGGAAAACGGAACTGTAAAATTTATGTGCATACTTTTGAAAGAGAGTGTTAAGCTGTTAAGCTTCTACCTTAGATGTTTCTTATCGATATTTACTTATAATAAGATACTTGGTACTTATGTATATATCTGCATTAAATAATGTCACATTAAAAGAAAAATACTGAAAATGCCACAAAAAAATTCCCTCGGCTAGAGGGAAAAACATTTATGTAATTATATGCAAATTGTTTGCATAATTTTGTTAAGCGACAGGCTTTTAAGAATTTGTTCGCTGAATGTTTAAGTTTGTTGGCTGTGATAAAATTCTGTTCCTCTTGAGGCACATTCCTAATGCAATTACAAAACTGTAATCCACTTTGAAGGCAGTGAACAGTTATTTCAGAATGCAGGCCTCTAGTAAATGCAATTTGCAGACGCATAAATATATTTTGTCATTTTGAAAAATGTTCGACAATCTGTCATTTTTCCATGGCTTGTGATGAATTTTCCGTTTAGGTGAGCGTAAAAATTGAAAATCAATTCGTTGTCAGCCGCAGCATGTGAAATACGCAAAAAAATAGGGAAATGTGCTCGGCCGAGACAGAAAGAGAGGGAGAAAGAGGGAGAGTAAGTGAATGGGAGAGTGAGAAGGGGTGAACTATAGATTGAAAGACAAATATATGAAAGGCATTTTGTGTGTAACAGACACACTTTCGCACACTCACACACACACACACACGTGTTTCTTCCTTCCATTTTGGGGGCTATTTTCATAACCTCAAAATATTCGCTGCGGTTTCTCCTTTTCGCACGAATAGATTTCAATATTGATAAACAAAATTATATTTATGTGCAAAGTGATTTATATGACTTATTTGTTGGCAGTATGCAACGGTCTTCAAACAGTTTACAGCCAACTGGATTAATTATGCAAGTAATTCATTTACGTAACCGGGGCTGGAATCACCAACAACTGTAATTGACTTTTAGCCTTAATTATTAGATTAGCTATGCGCGAATAACAAACTTTGAAGAGAAGGCGAGAATATGGAACTACTTAAATAGTATACTAGAAAAAATTTAACAATTCTCAAAATTTAAACTTTAATTTTCCAAATCTTCATATAAATGATGCCTAATCTTATACACTTATCATTTCTTCTCCAGGGTATTTAAATTGTGATCTGTGTACCATCTATTTTTTTTTCTTCCCATGTTTTGTTTAATTTGTGTACATGAAAGTTTTATCATTTATTACAAAACATGAATTTGTTTTGGCTGCAAGTTCCATGAAGAGGTTTCCGGATAAAAGTTTAAAATTGGGTTTGTACAAAGTATTATAATTAAGTTCCTGCTGGGCGTCTGCTATATTTCCGTTTGTTTATTGGGTTTAAATTCCGGTTTCTTTCTATCTGGCTAACACTTAAAGCTTCTGATGGCCACAGAGCCCCAAAAACTTGTAGCCAACTGTCAATGACTGCGAATGTGGGTCAACAAGAGCATATGTCGACCCTCCTGACAAATACACACACATATCCACACACCCACACACAAACCCACATGCATGCATATGCGCTTTGTTAGTTTATTTATACTACATTTAAGCACATTTACTTGTATTGAGGCGACTATTGTATACCACTCAGACTTTTATCTGCTCTCTGAGGCCTGATCTGTGATGTGTGATATGTGATGTGTGATGTCCTTTGTTGTTGTGCAAATAGATTTCTTGGCAGACAAGTCGTGAATGGGAGCCGCTGTCCGTATGTTAATGAACAGTAAGCCAGAAGAGCTGAAAGGCAACGAATTACTTCAAAGTCGACAGCATTGACAATGAGACAAATCAAATTTGGGAATACGCACCAATTGGCCAAGTAAACAAATAACAAACAGTCTGCCATTTGTTGACATGGCAATGAACAACAAGCCACAGGGTAGACAAAAACAACCCACTTGTACTTGTTTGCGATTACCAGTTGTTATTCCTGCGTAAGTTATGAGTCACTCGCACTCCTTTAATAGATGGACAAATGTTCATGAAATGGAAATAATGGGGCAGAATGATGTTCCCTAGGGTAAATAAATCGTAAGAGACAAACAAATCTCAATCATTCAAGGACTATTCATATTCAGAGCACTATTTATTACAGGCTTTTCTAGTTCCTAGTGACAGAAGGACAATTCCTTGGGATCACACTCTTCAGATCTGCTTGAGACGTTTTTATGCAATAACTATGAACTTTAATACTGAGTAGCAATAAGGAGTTGTGAATCTTAGATATGCAGTCAGGGGATTCAACCTGGCTTAGCTCGGAATCTGCAATGCAATCTAATTGTCACGATCTATAAAAAGTTATAAAGCTCTTCATGTATTATTGTTCCTCCATAAAGATTACTTTCCCCTTAAAAAAGAAACAATCTTAATCGAATGCACACAACATGCTGAATCAGTAAACACACAACCCTTTCAAAAGCTCACGAAAAACCTTACTTTTAGCCATGTGAACCGTCTATTTAAATATGGTTTCTCGCCAATTAAACATACGAAACACACGTGAAGGCAGAATATAAACAGGAGCTTCTTTCACGACGAAAAAGTTTGCATACTCAGCGTTAACTTTTAAAAAGCTATCAAATATTTGACTGTGTTTTAGCCTGCGGTCTCTTTTGTGGGTGAAATATCAATAAAATTTTCAAAGTAGAGAAAACTTAACAACCATTTCTGTTGCGTTGTATGGGATGTCGACTTCTTAACATTTGCTGCGGTAAACAGTTCTCAAATTTTATTTCGTCGTGGTTCGAATTGCAAAAGTGGGAAAGTAGGAAAGTGTGAAAGCATCAAAAGAGATTGAGGCTTGAATTTATATCTCTTTGGCACTTTGTTCACTCTTTTTGCCCTGCGGCTGATAACGAGTTCGCCTACCATATCGTACAAAGGTTTAGAAATTTAAGCAGCAAATGACCTTTATTTTAATTTCAAGAAATGCACTGAAGCATTACTGACGCCTTTGCTTGACAAACCACATTAAGGAAAAGTGACAAGTGAATCCAGCAAACAATCACTTTTAGAATATGATCTACTAATACATTCCCTTTACTGAAAATAATCCCTGAATAAATATGTACTGACTACGAGATAATTGCAAAACAGTTATACAACAAGGCATGAAGACTTCTATAAATACTTACATGTAAATCGATCAGAACGGCGTTAATCTTGACATGGAATTCCTGCACCCACTTTTAATCCAAAAAGGCGTAAAGACTTGTACATTACTTACATTTATGAAAATCAAGTAGAACGGCGTGTTTACTTAGAAGATACCAGCCCCCACTTATATAATCGACCTAAACACAACTTCATAGTCAAACACTTACAATCTATAAAGGCATGAGAACTTGTAGACCTTACTTGCATTTGTGTGAGTTGAGTAGAACGGTGTATTTACTTAGAATGTAATATCCTCTGTAAGACTGTGGACTTGTTGACATTAATTGAAATTATGAGAATCGAGTAGAACGGCGGACAGTTTTACTTGGTGCCAACTCTTGAGTAAATTCAATAAAGATGTTTGGATGTTTGCTAATATGCATTCCATACACATATTTGAATTGGTCCAGGGTATTTTAATATAATTAAATTCAAGAGAAAGAAAACTAGCTGAAAAGTAAAAGGAAAATCGTGAAAATTTAAATTATCGCTTCGCACCAATTAAATGAAAATTCCTCGACGGCACAAAATTCTAATAAAATTGCAAGCTGTGAAATGTGTCAGGGAAAATAAGTTTTCGTCTGCTTTAGTTTTAGGGCAGTGGCTTTAAGCACCATTCTTACTCTTTTTGACTTTTATTGGGTCCGCTTAACTCCGAGAACGAAGGAAATTCAGTCCAAATATTAATTTGCCCTCCTGCCAAATTTAAAATTCAATTTGTGCGTTTGCCTTTATTTATTTTTCTTTTTGTTTATTTTTAAAAAGGAAAACTGTAGATTTTGTTTGTCTGCTGTTCAGTTCTGAATTGAAAATTGGGATATAATTTCAAAAAACAACAATGTGAGTGTGCACTTTATGTTCATGATAAATTAAGCATAACCAGGTTCAAGCAGAAAAATTCAGTGCGGCACACACGACGTATGCGCAATGTCGCATACACGAACTTATTCGCATTCACATAAGCATAAGCGGCTTTTCCTGCCTGTCTGTGAGGCGCATAAAAACACATCTTCATATGTGAAGATGCGCATTACTTTCGCGTTGACAGTTGGCATTAAAATGAACGCCATAAATATTATAAGCAGCTCCCAGCATCTATTTTCGCCATTTTCCCGTGTCGTCTGTTTCTTACTCTGTGACAGACAGCAGCTTAGGGCGTGTTTTTTCTTTTGAGCATACCCCTTAATTAGACGTATGTGGGGGGAAATACTGTTGCCCCACAATCGCATGAAGAACGCGTGTACATGGGACTTTTTCTTTATTAATCTACAAAATAAACCTTAATAAGGCTGCAAACAATCAAAAATAAGTTAGGCTTAGATACCACGAAATTATGACAGTATTTTATGCTTCTTGTGGAGACTTTCATTATTTTTACGATTACAAATGTTGAATTAAAATTCGGCATTATAATCTTAAAGCTATCTACTAAACCAGAAAAATGTATCGTAACATTAAGTCTTTTTATCTTTAATAGAAGCACATTTAATAAATCTTAATAGTACAATGATAAACAAACAAAACATACTTTAAACAAACACATTTAATACGCTCTTTTTTTAAAACGGATGTCTTATTTGCAGGGTATTCTGTAGTGCAACAACTTATTTCCTTGACCTTTTGTTTGGAGTGGCTGCGCTGTCATTTTTTAATTTGTTGCCCATGGCATTTTTTTCTCTTTTTCCTTTTTTTGGGGTTTGTTGTTAGCTTTTGCTTATTTTAGTTACTGCTTCTGTTTTGTTATGTTTTATTATTTTGGGATTTGAGGCATAACATATGTTACATCATTATCCCTTTTTTTCTGCCTGAGGCATACTTTATTTTTTTATAAACTTTGATCCGCGGACTGTATTTCACATTTGATTTACAATCATTTTTACCTAAGATGTATTTAAGTCAGAGGCTGGCAAAACAAATAGGAAGAATCTCTTATCAAGAAGATATTCATTTTCAAATCCTTCACTGACAGTTAACAAGATTAAAGCAAGTCGTAAATCCAAGAATCTTTCGTTTAGCGGCTCATCTTCATTAAATAAAAGACCACAAAAAATTAGAAGAAAATCCGTCTAAATTTCAACAGTTACCCACGAGCAAATTTATGAGCTGTAATTTACTTAAATTCTAGTTCAACTCAACTTGACTGAAGTGCTTGTCACAGTTGAGAAGGCTTAGGTAGAGCGCCTTTGAATACCCTGTAATTTATAAAATGCACAAAAAGTGTGATAAAGCATAAGTTATTGAAGAGATGTCAATATGTTGCCAAATGATGATAGAAAAGAATATGAAAAATTATAAATATTATATTTATATTTCATAAATTTACAAAAAATAAGTTTATCTAATTATCCACGTTCTTTCTATAGAAGCAAATTTAGAATCAAAGGTAAATTTTTTGCATAACTTATGTAAAATTAATATTAGGTACAGGGTATTCGTATGTCGACTTAAGCACTTCCTTTTAATTTTTATTTTTTTTTTAGTTTGCTTTATTTTTAAAATTTCTGTAAATAGAATTGTTTGGCAGCCGCAGGGTTAAATTTGACAAAAGCCTCAGTCACATGTGGCGCTTCTGTAGTGGTTTTTCCTGACCCTTTGCTATTGTTGTTGTTGTCCCTCTGACTGTGCTGCAAATATTTCACTTAGCAATTCTGAGAGACGTGAAAATCAACTCGCAGCCAGCTGCTGTTAATAAATTTGTTTCTTTTATTTGCACTTCGCCACATCAACTTAAATTAAAAGCAGAAGCAAATCAACAACTAAACACGCAGCTGCTATAAAATGGCTGCCTTGTGTGTGCGTGTGTGTGCGTGGGTGTGCGTAAGTGTGTGTAAGTGTGTGTCATATAAGGCAGCACATTTTATGAGCTACACTGGAATGTGGTAAATGTTCTGTGTCCAGCTCGTAGTTGGCTTTGCGCCTTGTCTTTCATTCGTTTTACTGTCAACGGTGATTAGTTTGCATTAGTGTGTGTCTCCACTATGTGTGTATGTGTGCTTGTGGGTGGGTGTGTAAGCTGTTTAAACATTTTATTTGGCTAAAGGACCAAGCACAACAAATGAAAAATTTAAATCAAGTCAAGCCGCTTAAAGGCCGTTGATGCACTTTTTGTTATTTTGGGGCCATTTTACTTGGGATTTGGGTTTTATTATCTTTGGCCCGGGCGAGATTTGGTTTAAATGTAAAAGTAAACAAAGAGAATTGAGTGCACTTTAAGTGAATTATTTAAAAACGGTTGAAAAATGTGAAAACTGGTGAAAATGGTAAGCAAAATTCCTGTTGGCACCAATTACTCATAATTGAAATTAAGCAACTAATTAGCATTCGGGTGCTTGGCAAATTTTTAAAGTCAACGCTGATGATGATAAATTTAACAAGCGCTGTCTTAACTTTTGGGCTTAGCATTAATTATGGCCTACGCAGCTTAAAAGTATGTGAGTGTATGAGTGTGTGTGTGTGTGTGTGTGTGTGTGTGTGTGTGTGTGTGTGGATGAGTGTGTGCTGGCACGCATCTTCATTAAAAACACACACGCTGCAAATTAATGAGCGCTAAACGTGGCGAAAAGTCAAGTCTCAACACACATTGGCAATAAAAGGCGCCCAGACACGTGAGACAAATGCATATGAGTTTTGAGACCTTTAATGGGCCTCACAGTTGGCCAGCTATTAACGTGGCAAACAGACAGGCAGGCAGTCAGACAGACAGTCTGACAGTTAATGTACAATATTGACTTAAACACTGCGCCACGCGGCGTATACGTAATTTTCGAGTAAGCGCATGCGAAACATATTATATATACACTCGATATCGAAATAATTATCACACTGTTTGTACAGCTTTTCAGACTGTTTACACTGTCGAATTTTGTCGCCTTTTTTTCGTGCAACTTTTAATAGCTGAAAAGTGCGGAATGCCTGAAGCAGAGTTTGTCCTAACTCTTTGCTTCGTTTGCCAGCCGCCATTTTGTTTGGCCTTTCAATTAAAGTTTGAGCCATGATGGGGAAAAAGTTTTCAGACTTCCCATTTGGTAAGTATATATTGAAAGAGGAATTTGGCTGAAAAGTGCAATGCTTAAAAGATAAATAAAACAGTTAAGCTAAATTCGAGCCAAACTTTTGGTATAAGCACAAAATATTCCCATTGTATTAAAGGGCATGATATAAATTTGGCATTTCCTTCTTTGTTAGCCCTGAATCAACAAGTTTGGCGTCATGAGGGCAAAGGTGAATCTTCAAATTTCTTTACATCCATAAGAAAGATTTGCTATAACAACACACAATTTGAGAAGGAAGCTCCTTGATAGAGATAGAGAAAGCGAGAGAGGGAGAGAGTAAAGACCAACTCATATGCAAGGATTTCAGCGCGTTCATTTCCGTTTTCGATTAGGCCTGTTCCAACAACGTTGGCAATTTCATTTTCGTGCCACTGATTGGCTTCCCAGTCAATGGGTGGCTGCCTGCAAGAAGGACATGAGAGAGTAACAGGTGCGCTGTTGCCAAAGTAATAAACGTCAAACGGAAATGGCTAAGATGAGAAAACACAACGTGCCAACAAGCTGAAAATGCTTGTTTAGCGTGTAGAACGATTTTCCTAAGCACCTTGGTAACTGAGTATCTGTAGCCGAAGCCGGAGCTGAATCCTGAGCCAAAGCTACTTCCTCTCCTCGATTGCCTTTTAATTAGAAGAAAGCTGATTATGCAAATGGGCAACTCGAATGCGTGAGCATGTGAAATATGATATCGGTGGGGTTGGGTTAACCCAAAACAAGCCACACACACGCATATGAAAATCAGCTGTTGCCACACATATACTCAAATATATACTCGTACATATGTAAACAGCTAACAGGAATTCCTGCAGAATCCTACTTATAGGCAAAAGGCTGCGCAATTTTAATGATATGAACGAAGAGAGCCAAAGACGTTCCACAAAGGAAATTGATCAAGGAAATCTAAAAGCAAGCCAAGCATAATATGTTCGATATTCGCATCTATATTCAATTATAAAAGTAATTGCAGTTCATTAAGTAGTTTGAACTGAAAAAAAACTACTTGTGCCATTGTGACACACTTCTTAGACTTAGACTAACGTACTGAACGGCCCTCGCATGAAGACATTCGGTTCGAGGGATGAGGAAGATGACGCCTTTCTCCATGTAGTCGTGTGATTTATGTTTATTTAATAATTCAGACTCTTATCGCACAACCGCCAACAACAGACACACAAACCGGCGGTCACAGAGTCGATAGGTGGAGCAGGAAGAAGTGGTAGATAGTCACGACTACTGCCCGACAGGCGGGGGAAGGGCAGGGCAGGAGAGGACGGCCACGCCCACAACAAATGTCAGCGGTAGAGGAGGTTAGAGATATGGCTTACAGGCATAAAAATGCAAATTAGGCCCGGATCACCAGCAGACAGTCCGACTGGACAAGGCCAGAACTCCGTATTGTGGGCATTTGGTTAAGCAGCAGAAGCAGCAACAACTTTGGCCACATTAGCAATAACATTTAGCGGAGCCAATTCAAGAGCACAAAATATTTGCGTGCCACCATTCAAATACAGATTATAATCTATTATTAGCCCCGTTAAGGTCGACTTGTGGCACAGACTTTTGTTTTATGTGCTATAATTACGCGGCGCCAAGTTCGAAGCAGGCGCAAATTGTGCCTTTGATTTATGCGAAGTCATTTGAATAATTAATTCAGTTTGATCCGCATTCACATAACTGCATAAGTTATCATCAATTTACGCGCCGCCTGCGGTTCTCAGAATCCTCGGAGCATCAAATTTGACTAATGCTTGAGTGGCGCATCTTTAAGAGCACGTGAGTTAAAGTTTCTGATTGCCACTCTCACACACACGCACACGTAAGCTAAAAAACACACACACACACACAGATAAGTGGAATTTCAAGTTCTTGGGACTTCCAAGTATGTATGTGACTTGCATATTGAGTTCTTAGTGGTGAAACAGTTTGTGAATAAAGTTTTGTCTCTATACTCAGATTTGTTGGCTAAGAAAAAAAAAAAAACAGCTTAAGCGGTCGCAACAGTGAAATTCCACATAAAGCGAAGATTGGCAGCAAGCGAAATCCGAACTTAAGCTTCAAGAAATAAAACTTATATTTAAGCAACTGAGAATAGAAGTCTGATTAAATTAAATTCAAAGTTTTAATCAAGTTTATTTTTTTTAACAGTAGCGCTGACGAACAATTTGAGCTTTGGAAATTGTTATAAAAATCTGTAGTAGATAAATTTAAGTATTGTTAAGTTTCATTTAAGTTGCAATTTACATTTACTTTTTAGTTTGCAATTGTAACTAAATATCTACATCAATGTGTGAAAATAAAGTTATTGCAACCAGTTCTGAATAATTTGAGAATTCTTAATTATATTTCTTTTTAAATAAGAGCTTAATAACATTTAACATATATACTTAAGTAATTTTGAAATATTTATTTCGCAATTGAATGTCAGAATGATATATGTAGAACTTATTTCGAGAAAAAATTTAAATAACGATATATTCTTAGTTTAATTTATTGAAAATAATGTCCGTTTTATTAGAAAATATATAGTCGAATAGATTCCAGACCCTTATTGGAAAAGCAGCAAACTTTACCTAAATGTAATAAAGATTCACTTGTTCAACGTTGAAAAAACTCGTTTAAATTTAAACCCTCCATTAGGACAGAGCCAGAGTTGTAAAGCGATTCCTATGCTTTGCCCCAATCGAAACGCGCTCACAATTACCAACAGGACGTGCTTTTGCTGCCTTAATATGGTATCTGCCCGCAGACTGTCGCAATTTCAGGGACACCAAAGCGAAACTTTAATCAACTGTCAATAATTGATGATAATCACAGCGCAGCGTAATATTGCTTATCAGCAACAACAAGAGCAACAATGACAACAACGACAACCAACGAGTGATTAACTTAATAAACGGCGGAATGTGGGCAGATTTTTGGGGAGTGGAACGAACAGGCAACCAAAACAAATCGAAAGACGAGCCAACAAACAAACCAAACGACAAGTGAAAAGCAAATACAAAGCGCAATCCGTAAAGCAAATCGTGTTCAGATATGCATGACTGGGATATACCTGATCCGAAAATTGAAGTGAAAACAGATTCGTTTGTTTTTCACGTTAAACAATTTAAGCCAAAAATATGTGAGGTTAGATTGAATTTACCCTAATCAAAGTATAACCGTAATATCCCATGAAATATATAAATATTTAAATAAATAAAATTAAAAATAATATATTTTAATTGAAACTTATCAAAGTTATACATATATATAAATAATAGTTAAGATATTGACATGTCAGTTCATTAATCAACTATAGATCAATCAGCACGAGTTGCTAGGATTGTAAGCATTGAGTATAATAGCATCGACTTGTCTATTTCGTCAGTCGGCAGTTAATTTTCTTCCTATTAAATTTAATTTAATAAAAGGAATGTTAGCTTTCAATGTTAATAACATTTATAAGATTTAATTCAAACACATTATATATAAATTTATTTTTAAAACATATAAATCATCAATTGTCATTTAAACCAATATTAATCCAGCATATTTTAAATAACACTAATTCAGTTCTAGTTGGACTTTCTATATAGTATGTACACCAACTTGGAAACAAGTTAACCAACACAAATTCATAATCTTATTTTAATCAACACTAGTTTCAATCTTATTGGATTTTATATCAAGTAAGAAAGCCCCATTGGGAACGGGTATACCCGGCTAAACTAGATAATTGAACACAATTAATGCAACAGCATGCGGGCCACGCGGGAGGAGGAGAAAACCAGATGGAGAGACTTCTATTGGATAATATTTGGACAGCTTATCATGGGGGTCACGGCCACAGGCGGCGATTATTATCGTACTAACCTTATCAATATAATTGTCGGCTAAAAATAAACACAAATCAACATAAAATGGTATATTTAGTTCCGAGCCGGTGAATATTTTTTTTGTTTTTTTTGTTTTGTTGCCCTTAACATGTAATCTAAGGCAGGTTCCGACCGCAGCATTAGTTATACGAATAATGGGGCTGCCGCTCGGCTTGGACCCGTGGGAGCACGTGAGAACCTCCTCTTAATGGCCATGGGGAGGACCTGTCGAATTGCCTGTGTCAGCCCTTTTAAGCTCTTGTGTAGATTATAATGATAAGCACTAAGCCACATGACTGCAAATTGCTTGTAGGCGGCATAAAATTTAACAGCCAGGCACACATACTCTCACACACACTCACACATACACTTGAAAATCGTATGCAAAAGTTTGTGTAGGAAATTCAATTTTCAGGCCGACTTCATCAAATTGTTTTCTTGTTTTTCCGCTGGCTTTCAATGTTTGTCAACTTTTGTAGTTCATGACATTGACACAATAGCCAACAGTTCCGCTTTCTGAGTGTGCGTGTGCTGTAAGAGTGTGTGTGTGGCACTTGATTGCTCGACGAGCCGTTAAGCAGCTGACATGACACTCGACCTCACCTTGTGTTGGCAACAGGTGTCAAGTTTTGTGCCTTTTACAGCTGCCACTTGATAAAATGCCTATTGGTATTTTCTTATTGAAATGTTATTTCTGTCTTTTCGCACAATTTTCCAATTTTCCAATTTGGCCTTAGACACTTTCTACTGTCACGGCCCAAATTTGCAACAGCCATGCAAAATTGGCTAAAATAGTCGGCCTTATGCCATAAGATGACAAAATCCACACACATAAAATATACATATATGTATTACATAAAGGTAATTCTGGCAGTGAAGCAAATGGAACTTATATGTACTTAAATTCAAATTAAATGACAGACATTTTATTTGTTTTCATACATAAAAGAATTTCTTATGAGCAGCTTTTTTTTTGATATGTTTGCCAAGTTAAGATTTGTTTTCAAGATTTGTATGAAATAAATGATTATAATCCATGTTCTCGGCCAGGTACCACATTATATTGAATTAGGCCAGCATAATTGAATTTTACTGATAATAATCTTAAAAAACCTTTTGAGACTTCAATAAACTAAGGCCCGTACATTTTTTCGATATAAGATGTGAAACTAATTAAATTTGAATTTTGTTTATACATTTCTTATGATTAAGGTTTGTATGTATTTAATTTAAAATATAAATATAAAATTTTTGTTTTGTTAAACATAATATGGAAAAATTTCGAGTTAGTAAATTCATCTTATTTAATAATTAATATCAAATATTTAATATAATCTTTATACAATGTTTTTAAAATAATTGTATAGAAAATTAACTATCTTTATTGTTTAAAATAAGTTGAAACACGAATTCATTTTGTAGTTTTGGTATACAATAAAGTTTATTTATTTTACTATTAACATATACCAGTCTACCAATATTCAGAATTAAAATCAAAATTAGTTTTCTCAAAAAGCTTGAAATATATTCAACTATGAATTACATTGCTCATACGCAATGTAGTTACATAGAACATATAGTAATAGAAATATAAAAGAATAATACATTTCTGTAACAAATGGTTAAACTAGGGTTAAGAATGACCACCTTGGAGTTTGATTAAATATTAATAACATAATAACATGCGCATACGCAACGTAACCACACAACAACAAAAATAACATATAAATAAAATACTTTTAAGCAAAACCTTTCACATTTTTAATTTTAAATGGAGTATAGTAAAATAACAAATAAATCAATTACTTCCCATCACTTTTAAACACATTTCACATTCAAAATCACATTGCTCATACGCAGCATTGTCTGCCTTAGACAGATCTTCATTATTTTTCCCCCAACTATTGGAGGACCTTTAGCTGAGCAATGGCCGTAGCTGTGATTTATCTGGGTGTCCATTGATTAATTTTGAATGTCACGGGTGCCATTCGTCGGGTCTTTATACTTGATTTTTTTTTTTCTTCCGCCTAAATAAACCACTTTAACTTTTACGAGGCGCTTCGGCCGAAGTTTTGCATGGCTGGGAACATAAAACAAAATCTTGGACAGCTTAGGGCTTAGGGCCATCTATCAGCCATAAAAGCGTCCCTGGGCGGAGTTGGCCAAGTGCAGCCGTTAGTCGCGTGCGAGCATTGGCAATAAGTGTATGGCATTTCATAAATAGTTTTATGCACTGGGCATAAAATAATGCCGCATAAAAGCATAAAAGCCGCAATCAGCCATCGCATAAGCCCAAACATGCGGCTCTACGGATTTTTGCTCTTTAAAGAGCATTCACAAAATAATTTGAACGGTTTACACAATTCATTCGCAAGGCTTTTCCCCCACTTCGTTATGCAAATGAGGAGATCTCCTATGTCCTTTCACTTTTATTGTTTCTACCGCTGAAGGCGTTGAAGCATTGGAATTTTGTGAAAGCCGCAGTAACAAAACAAAACAAATAATACAAACAAAAAGGATAAATATAATAAAATAAAAAAAAAGAAATACGAAACGAGAAGCAAATAATACAAAATGCGTTGAAAGTTTTATTCGGTTTTTTATTTTACGCCTTTGCTGGAATGTAAGTGGGCGTGACAAAGGACGAAAGGGTTCTTACGGCAGGCTCCACTGAATTCCATATATGAAAGCTTAAGCATGGAATTCCATTCTAATACATAATTCGGTTGCCAACCCAATAGGATCTGTAAATAATATATATGCTAAGGTGCAAACATGCTGAAACCTATTACAGTGAGACTGATTAGAGAAGAAGACTGGAATAGAGTATGTAAGGAGGGTTAGATTGGATTCACCGGTTGATATAAAAAATATAGCTAATATAAAATGAAGTATAATACATGAAGTAATTTAAACAAGACTGACAATTTGATTACAATGATGACTTTTATCATTTCGAAACCCTTATTTTAACAAAAATTCATAAAGTTTGTAAAAGTTTGGTCGAAGTAGCTAAAAAAATAGCTAATATATATTTGACATAAAAAAAATTAGTAAAATGAATTACGAATGAAATATTTTACAATTTTCTCAGAATCCGCTTGAATTATTTGGGAGCCAGAAAGATAAAGTCTACAAACATGTTTTCCGCTTCATTAACTGTTAATGTTTATGGATTTCCCGCCAGGACTTAGCCTTACATATTCCGTACTGCAATTTGTCCAAATTTTTTGTACTCATTAAGGACTCAATTGGACTTGCGATGTGGTTGTCTGCGTGCATAAAAAACAAATATTTCAACTTGTTTATGGCAAACGTGCCCAACTTTGACCCACTCATATATGTAAATGTTATATATACCAAGTCAGAAGAGGAACTATAAAAAGTGTATGTGTATGCATATATGCAGACAGTATTAAACCGCTAAAATGTGTTCAATATACTCACCAGGCAACAGCAAGGTGCAAGGTGCAAGGTAGCAAGGTAGTAGTGGAACAGTCCAGGTGGGCGACCAGGTAACCACCAGGAACAGCTACCTGTTATGTTGCTTCTTTAAGGATTTTAAATATTTAATGTGGATCGTTTGTTGAGTATGAGGATGTGAGGCGCTGACATCTACTCGCACGGCTCACATGAATGTGCATATAATTGTATTTTATGTTTATATGATTTTATTTATGGCATTTAATTTGATTTTTATGTACTTTGATTTCCATTACGCAAAGCAGATTTGGCGCCGAGCCGTGCCATTGGGGAATCTGAGGATTTGGTCATAAACAATATATATATGTATACGTACAGAGCTCGTAGCATAAATGTATTAAAACGACCCGTCGACGCAAATATAATTTTATTTTATTTCATTTGATTTTATTTCATTTCATTTCATTTTGGCTTTGCTTCTGATTCTGATTCGTTTTCCGCAATTTGCACGTGTTTTTCGTTATAATTTTGTGGGCGTGACACGCCCCAATTGTTCAGCATAGGGAATAAAAAAGAATATAAAAAATCTCAGCATTCTCATACAAAGAAATTTTTGGATTTTATTTGCTGTTTAATGCCGAACCACGCGGCTTAAATCAAAAATTCTCGAGCGCTCTTCAATTAAATTGCCTGAAAAATTGATGCCGCCGCCTCTCGAAGGCTCAGGCAGGTCCTTCGCAGGACTTCGTCCCACAGCTATGACTGTGGCTGTGGCTGCTGCTCCATAATTTGTAATGAATTTAAATGAGGCAAATGCAAGGAAACGGTTGCCGAGGTATTTTTTCATTACTTTCATTATTTTTGAATTTTTTTATTGTTTTATCTGCTTGTGACGCTCTCTAATTAATTATCCTAACTGCTTGCAAATCGTATTCAAATTGCGGTTTTTGATCTCTTTAACTCTTTGGATTAGTTATAAAATCATTAGCAATTAGGTTATAAAAGAAGAAACAATAATTCAAACTCAGCTAGAAGAAAAAATAAAATAAAAGGGAAATCTTTGAGATGTCTTACATGTGTACAAAGATTTAATTAATCATATAAAAATAATATATATAAAGTTTTGATTTAATACAACCAAACGGGCTATATTTAAATATACATTTGAAAATTCACTAATGATTTAATATTCACTTTAACACTTTCAAAAAGAGTTACGGATTCCTTGAACCATTCGTAGAAAATACAGTTCTTTTCTAAATGTCTTATTCTAAGCCAAAAATATTTAAAGGAATGTAAATTCACATTTTTTTAATATTGTTTATGCCAAAGATTTCGTGCATTTTTTTTACGTTTTGTATTTTAGAACTTTAAAGTGAATAGTATAAAAAAATATTTAACTAAGATTTTTTTTTTCAGATTCATAATTCCCAATTTAATATTTAAGTGATTGTTTAAAAAACCATTTAACTTATTATAAGCACGAATAAGCACGATTTTTTGGTTACTTTTATATTTATTAATTATATTTGAATAGTACATATAAACAAGCATAATTGTTTTAAATTGTTATGTTAAAATTGGTTTCTCTTCAAAATAATTTTCAATTATAATTTATTTATAGTAAATAATTTATTTTGTTAAATATTCGAATTGTTCATTTAATTTTTGTGTTTGTTTAGTTATTATTGTGATTTACTTGAATTAAGTTTTTAAAATTATTTTAAATTTTATTCACTTGAATCAGAAGCGAAATTGCAATTGGAGAATCCGAGAGGACGACCGCACGCCGTGAACTGCGACTTGTAAATGAAAACTCGGGCAGTTGTGAGAAGCACAGCTGGTGCATAAAGTAGTTCGTTACTTTTGCTAGTTATTCAAAAACTAACAACGACAGCGAAAATTGGCGGGTGCGAAGTGACACGCAGCTGATGAAAAAGGATGTGCCAGCGGCAGAATGTAGTCGTCGTCCACGAGCAAAATGGAACCGCACGCGACGTGCAACAGCCGCCAACTGATGGGCTTATATCTGGCAAAAGCTGTGTCTGTAGCAGTAGTAGCAGTGGAAATACCAGTAGTAGCAGTAAGCGGGCACCCACACAAGCAAGGGCACAGGCAAAGCCGCATACACCCGCACACACTCACAGAAATTGCCTGTTTGTTGATAACAGTTTTCGAAATTCGAAGTCGTCGTCAGCTGCTGCTGCTGCTGTTGCTGCTGCTGGTAGCCAAAACAGCGGCAGAGCATCAACAATAAGCGACAAGGTTCAGCATGTTGCATATGCCACACGGCTCCATCCCCAGCCACAGTTGCTGTTTCAGTTTCAGTTAGCGCATGCGCCGATAAGTAGGCAACAATTCATAATGACAAAGTCCGCTATCAACGCCTCGCAAGTTGGCGCCTCCTCTTGGCTCAGTGCTCACGTTTACCGTTTACACACCCTCTAATTCAAAATGTTGAAAGACTTTTTTGGCAATTAAGTCGCTATACATTTGATATAAAACTTAACTCATTTTAATAAATGTTTAAAAAACAACTTATACTTAAATAAATAAATAAATAAAGTACTTAATTTTTTAGTGAACATATACTTAGGTATGGTGATAAAAAAGTTTCGTTTCAAAATAAAATCAGTTGAACTGCACATGATCTTTCTTTATAATAGGTAAAATTTGTAATATATTGTGTAATTTTTTGCTAGGGTATTTGTAGTCGACTACTGAGCAACCTCTTTAAAGACTCTGTTTCTTATGTTTTTTTTTTTGCTGCCACCACATTGGGTTATTATCTTTATTGTCGTGCAATATTCGGTTGGCTGCGAATAGAATTAGTCACCGAGGCGGCACTTGACTTTGCCACCGGCCTCAAGTTCACGTGCCGCAAGGGGCACTAATGAATTATGCCAAAGTTTTTAATGAAGCTCTTAATAGCGTGGCAAAGGCATTCGGCGCTCCAACTGACCCAATTGTGGACTGGTCTCAAAAATAACCCAGCGATTAGATAAGCCTGAAATATGAATAGACCTCTAGAAGGTATAAATAACAGTATTAGGTGTACCTAAAAATGTTTGTTTAAAGTGAAACTATAATGAATGCCAAAGGTATAAATTAAGTTAAGCATTTTTAATTTGTTTAAATTAGGAGAACAGGAAATTCTGACACTGTTTCTCTCTGCCTCTAAATTATAATATTTGCTTATTATAATTATTGCTGCACAACATTCCTATTGCCTACTTATGTGCGCCTCGTTATTTTGTTTTTGGCCATGTTCTTCCTTTATTGACCAATGCATTGGCGCAAACACATTTTAAAGCTCTGCTGCAGCCACAGTGTGGTTAAGGTAAGAGAGATGGGGGGAATTTTGTTAGAGATTTTAATGTTTGCAATAACCACTAAAATTGGCAGACAGCTGTCAAAATTTTGGTCTGCCAAAAAATTTCGGGTAAGCGAAAATTGCAAACAGTAAAACTTTAAATAAAAATGAAACTAAAAATGCATACGAACTAAATACATTTCCACCGCAGCAGATGTGAGCGGCAACCGCTTTGGCGGTTAGAGCTTTGTTGAGTCTGTTATCAATTGCCGAGACAAGGACACAACAGACATCCTCACACACACACACTCTCAACCAAACACTCAAACATTAAAAGCAGACATGGAAAAACGCGGAAAAGAAAAGACGTTGTGGATGTTTGAGGGTGTGAAAAAAAAATAATAATAAGCATAAATGCCATTTGACCTTGTGCGCCGCCCAGAATGTCAATTGGGTTGGCCATGAGACTGAGGCTGGGCTCGACCTGGTCGCAGGTTGCAAGGACTACAAATTGAGTGATGCCGTTTAATGATGACTGGGCGCAATTCCAAGTTTGTGTCATTTGAACGGCCACCGACACAGCTGACAAATTATTTTTGCATATTGAGTTGGCAAGTTGATTGAACGCGGGCAGCATAATTCAAATATGCAAGAAATTAAGAGTGAAATTTCTAATAAATGTAATGAACTATGAACGGATACCAAATTGACCCAATTGCTAACTGTTTCACGAACTTATTCTATTAGGCAACCAAGTTGAAAATCAATTGGTAACTTTTCTTATTTTCCAAGTCTTTTTTTGTATATTTCAATTAATATAGAGAATACAAAAACAAAACAAAAAATTGCGTGTTCGTCCTGGTCTTTAATTGAGGTTAAACGAGCGAGCGCCATAAATGACATTAAATTGTTTATAGAGCAAGGTTATGACGCTGGACACTTTTGAAATATGAGTTTTTATTAGAAACTGCAAGGTAAGATGTGACGCAAGCAACTCAAATGTAAACCCACATAATATCACTAAGGTAACATTAAGTCATTATAAATCTACATATTCAAAACAACCCAAATACTTGTCAAATGTTGTGAATTTATAAAATGTTGAGTATTTGTTTTGCCTTACACACGTATAACATTGAATATTTTTAAAAAGACCGCGTAGTTCAGTGTCTGCGTGAGGCTGAGTGATACAACTCTATCTGAAATAATAAGGTGGCAGCTCCACAAGCCAGGGCTACAACATCTTTTCGATGTTTAAATATAACACTTTTTTGTTTTCAATGAACACTTATATATTATATGCACACCGAAAAACAAAACATGACAGGGACTATATAAAGATATGCTTAAAACTTATAATATTAAGGTTAGTTTTTTGAACAGCTGCCCACTAAGCTGCACTTATGTCGATATCATAATCGTATCGGTGGCGTTGCCACTGAGGGGTAAAATAAACGATTGAACAACACTACCCGCCAGTTGTTTGTTTTGTTTGTACCCGCTAAGAACGACGACGGCTGCAAGGTGAATGAGTTTTGCGTAAAATAATATAAATTAACAGTTGCGCGTGTGCCATTATGTGTGAACACACACACACACGTGTGAAAATAAATTCGTTATCTCTAAATAGCACTTGGCGCCAATGCCGCCGTCGACGGCTGCGAATGCTATTTTGAAATCATATACATATTTTGCACTAGTGCAAAAAGTGATAAACGTGAAACATAAACAAAACGCTGATAAGCCGCAGCGCCGCTGTTACTATCAATGCATGCCGGTCATTTAGCAATATTCCTTCGTGTTAGCGCATGCAACAACAAAATAATCAAGTTAAACTTGTTGAGCGAGTTAAACGCCTAAGAAACTACCAACAATGGTGAAAATATTTAATGTTCTGCCCGCACAGCAGCGACTGCGACGCAGCCACTGACCTTTATTTGACTTTTACGCTGCCTGTGTCTGCGCTCGGCAATGAACAAACAAAAAAAAAAAAAAGACTGCCTGCCACACACACAGACGTCGTGTCTATAGCACTCTTGTCGTGTTGTTCCTATATTGCTGTTGCTGTTGCTGTTGCTGTTGCTGTTGCTGTTGAAGTTTCTTGCAGCCGCTCTGGGTGACGGCGACAGCGACGGCGACGTCGACGTCGTCCGCGGCAGGCAATGGCAAAGGCGAAGACAGCCGCGCACCCAAAGTTCGAATATTAATGTGCACAAGTGTGTGTATGCATGTACATACATATGTATCTATCTATGTACACACTTATTATGGTTGCGCATGCATGAGACGCCGCACCGCATTCGATTTACACTCATCAGCTGAAATTGAAATTAATTCAATAAAATCGTAAGGGAATTGAACAAGTGCCAAACAAGGACTAATCGAAATATTTGAATTCAATTCGATTTTCATTGTCGAATTTTTGTACGAAATGCAGATGCTTCTTCTTCTATATTTGCCGCCCACAAACTTTTACTTTCTTGCAACATTGTGTTAATTGTCCATTGTATTCTACACTAAATTGTTGTCAATCTATTTCCTTATTTGCCACCCAATTGTGATATTTAATAAGTGTTATCTTTTTTTGTGTCCCTATGATCGTACCAGTCCGGAATGTGTTAGGGTGCATGTGTGTGTGTGTGTGTGTGAGTGTGAGTGACTGAAAACTGAAAATTTGTAACAATGACCAGAAGGGAAATGTAAAAGGAAAAGGGAATGAAGAGAATTATCACGTAGTTCTTTGGAAATTCCATGAATGAATTGCATAAATCAGAAAAAGAAGACAACTGATTCTTTTGAGAAAAACAGTTAAGATTTCGAGTGTACTGGAAAAACATTTGTAAAAGAAACTTTTAACTAAAAACCAATGTTACAAGAATAACATACATACATATGTATGATTGTATGTTCATTAACATAATTATCTATACATAAACTTCTTTCAAACGGTAAATTTTTTTTTTCCATTCAGATTAATATTAAATAAATAATATAAGAATTTTTATTAAAAACACGCAAATAGTATTTGAGAATATTTTAAAGAAATAAATATACAGATATATACTTTGATAGATTATTCCATATTCCTTGAATGTTCATTATCATATTTTAGACCAGTTTTATTCCTGGATTTCTTACTTACGTTCTACAACTAAAGTCAAGACTCTAAAAGTTATTTTAGTGTTAACACTTGTTGGAAATTAAGTAAAGTTTACTACTTAGTTTAACTAACTTAGGGTAACATGTTCAACTAAAAATGAAAGAGTTGGTTATAAAAATAACCTACTAAATTGCTAATTTCTAGCGAAATTTGTATTTAATTGCAACAAAATTGGTTAGTTAAATTCGGAAATATAGTTATTAAGGTTTGCATTCAGCCATAGATTTGTTATTGATTTTGACATAAGTCGATTTTGTAGAATATAATTTAAAGTAAACAGATTTCTTACTGCAGTCCTATACGAGGATTCGGTATACTTAAGACTTCTTTGTCGTACTTTCTTTTTGTGGCGCTAATACTTCGAAATTCGCTATACTATAATATCATTTTTAATAATAAATCAAACGAAATTATATAATTCATGTTATTCCAAGATGAAATTTGTTTACGAATTTATTCAATGACTGAGTTTCCGTTCAGGCTAAAGACTTCTCTATATATATATGGTAGTATAAACACATACACAATATACTAAAGAAATTGGCAGCGTCAGCTATTTTCTTAGCTCACTTCCAACTCAACTAAATATAGCAGAACCCAAATTATGGACGACAAATGAACAACAACGAACACGACAATGATGATGACGACGATTGTCAGGGCCATTGCCAAGCGGTGAGCTTCGTCGTGCGCCGTTATCAATTGTCAACTATCGGTTTAGAGCTCCTCCAGATTGTCAATTGCGGAATAGTTGATGTTGTTGCTCCTGCTGCTACTGTTGCTGTTGCTGATGATGATGCAAGAGCAGCCGGCTTACAGTTTACAGCCTTACGTTTGTAATCTGAGTCAGCTATTAGCAAAATTAAATTGAGATTAACAGTTCGCTTCGACTGACTGGACTGGAAGGTTGTCCGTTTTGCTAGAGTCCAGCTCTACGAGCACAGCTTCACGATGATGCGGCGACAAATGTCCTATCGTTTTGAAGACCAAGAATCTTCGTCCATGGCCGTGCGGGTTGGCTTCTATTCTATAACGTACGATCTCTGTTTTAGTTATTCATTCTAAACGTGTTTTCCATATTTTGGGTTTATTTTGTTAGATGAATCGTCGATTTTCACGCGTGGAGTCCGGCGCGGACCTGAAGGATTACTTTGATCGCGGAGACATTGCGATGCGCGAGAATCGGTGGAACTTCGAAGTCGCCTGGGAGGTGGCCAACAAAGTGGGCGGCATTTATACGGTGATACGGTCCAAGGCCTATGTGTCCACTGAGGAGATGGGTGAGCAATTGTGCATGATGGGTCCCTACATGGATCACTGTGCACGCACCGAAATGGAGGAAATGGAATTTCCCCGTGGAAATCCGCTGCTGGATGCGGTCAATTCGATGCGTTCGAGAGGCTACAAAATTCATACGGGTCGGTGGCTCGTCGACGGCAATCCCCAGTTGATATTGTTCGACATTGGCTCCGCTGCGTGGAAGTTGGATCAATTTAAGCTGGAGATGTGGGAGAAGTGCAACATTGGCGTGCCTCATTTAGACATTGAGACGAACGATGCCATTATTTTGGGTTTCATGATTGCCGAGTTCCTGGAAGAGTTCCGGAATTTTGCCATCAGCTACTCCCAAAACAATGAGCTTAGTCCACCACGCATTGTTGCCCACTTTCACGAATGGCAGGCCGGAGTTGGTCTCATTGTGTTGCGTACACGACTCATTGAGATCGCCACCGTGTTCACCACGCACGCCACTCTCCTGGGTCGCTACCTGTGCGCCGGCAACACCGATTTCTACAACAATCTTGATAAGTTTGCAGTTGATGAGGAGGCTGGCAAACGGCAAATCTATCATCGCTATTGCATGGAGCGAGGCGCCACACATCTCGCCCACGTCTTCACCACTGTATCGGAAATCACGGGCTACGAGGCGGAACATTTGCTCAAGCGCAAGCCGGATATCATTACGCCCAACGGTCTGAATGTTAAAAAGTTCTCGGCCATTCATGAGTTCCAGAACTTGCATGCCGTTGCCAAGGAGAAGATCAATGAGTTTGTCCGCGGTCATTTCTACGGGTGAGTGTGAATTTTAGACAAAATTTATAATTCACTATTTAATCCGATCCTTGGTCTGCAGCCACATGGACTTCGATTTGGACAAAACACTGTACTTCTTCATTGCTGGACGTTATGAATTTGGCAACAAGGGTGCTGATATATTTATCGAGTCCCTCGCTCGTCTTAATGCGATGCTGAAGCACGAGCGTCCCGACACCACTGTGGTGGCCTTCCTCATCTTTCCCACCAAGACGAACAACTTCAATGTGGACTCGCTGCGTGGCCATGCGGTCATCAAGCAACTTCGCGATACCATCAACAATGTTCAGCAGGCAGTGGGCAAACGAATGTTTGATACTTGCGTGAAGGGTCACATACCTAGCCCCGATGAGCTGCTGCAAAAGGATGATCTGGTTAAGATCAAGCGTTGTATGTATGCCATGCAACGTGATTCAATGCCGCCGGTCACCACGCATAATGTAGCCGACGACTGGAACGATCCGGTGTTGTCTTCTATCAGGCGTTGTCATTTATTCAATTCTGTTAACGATCGCGTCAAAATGGTCTTCCATCCGGAGTTTTTGACTTCGACAAATCCACTGTTTGGCATCGATTATGAGGAGTTTGTTCGTGGCTGCCACTTGGGCGTGTTCCCATCATATTACGAACCCTGGGGTTATACACCCGCCGAGTGTACTGTCATGGGCATACCAAGTGTGACCACAAATCTGTCGGGCTTTGGTTGTTTTATGCAGGAACACATCAGCGATCCCAAATCCTATGGCATATACATTGTCGATCGCCGCTACATTGGCTTGGAGAACAGCGTGCAGCAGCTGTCCAGCTTTATGATGGAGTTCTCACGCCTAAATCGCCGCCAGCGCATCATCCAGCGTAATCGTACGGAGCGCCTCAGCGATCTGCTGGACTGGCGTACGCTAGGCATTGTATGTATTTTGATAATACTCTTCAGTCCGGACTCCAATTCACATATCTTCTCTTTATCTCCCTCTCTCTCTCTCTCTCTATTCCTGCAGTACTACAGGCAGGCTAGGGTGAAGGCCTTGCAGGCCGTCTATCCAGACTATGTGGACGAGTCCACTTTGTACGGCTCACGTAACAATTTGATTTTCTCACGACCCCACAGCGAGCCTCCCAGTCCCACCTCGTCGCGTAAGTTCCAGTAAATCACTTAGAGGATTTATAAAAATATTTGCTTTGACTTTCATTTCTTCCAATTGATTTTAAAAATATATACACGCGTAGATAAAGGTGCCCTTCAAATATCATTGACACTTTTTTATTATTATTATTTTTATATATGGACTATGCAATTCACTCTCTGGACTATGCAATTCACTCTTTGCATATATTCTAAATCATTCTCAATTACCACACTTAAATAAACTGAATAAACTGTGAAACTTTAGTTTAGTTATTTTCCGGAAATAGATTAAATGCTGTCATAAAGATAATATAAAGATATGAGAAATGTATTCTAACATTGTTTTCCATTAACTCCATAGGACACACCACACCCGCACCCTCGGTGCATGGCTCCGATGATGAGGACTCTGTTGATGAGGAAACCGAGCTAAAGGAATTGGGTATTAAGTAAACCAAACCTCAGGGTTATCGTCAGCACTGGCTTTACGAACAATTCATACAGCGCAATATTACCATAAGTTTAGTAATTTTGTTTAACATGTTCAAAGGGAATGAAGTCAAATAGACGACCGACCACGCCCATAAGAAGAAACTATCTACCTAATGCTACAACTGTTTTAATTAAACAAATTTATATGCTTATAAGCGACAGTTAGAACAATTTGAGAATATTTTGTGCAAAATGAGGAAATTCTATTTAATGTTGTTTAGTCTATAAGCACAGCAGTGTCCCGCAACAATACAAATGTTATTAAAACAAATTAAATTATTATTTACTATGGTATATGAACAGAATTCTGCCACACTAATTGACCTTATCAAATTAATCAAATTTATATAATTGCAATGCGCAATCGCAATTTGTTCGATGTCTTGCCACAGGCAATTTCAAATATTATATGCACTATGTTGAAATTAGCTTATATATATATATATATGTAGTATATATATATATTGAATTATGAACTACAAATGTTTGGTTAACCCATTAGGGTAATACCCTTTAATTATGTAGGAATCCCCACTTTGTATCGTAAAATATACTGCCTCATATTGATTAACCAGCAATTAGTAATATTGTTCTTTAAACGGGCTATACTATACTAACTAAAATAAAATGAGTATAAAACTCTAAAATAAAGTTGAGCACATCTATATAAAATGTCTGATCACATAAATTATTTATATACATAACGAATAATGTGTGCTACCTAATTCCAATCAAATCGACTGATAACCTTTTATACCTAAAGAAGTATTTAAAACGAGCGTTAATCTAAACCTTGGCCACGACGTGGCTGATACTTGGATGTCAAACAGTCTTTACTGTATAAAAAGCATTAGTGAGAAGCTTTTCCCAAAACCATCCACAAATTATTAAAAATATAATTTTTATTATTGATATTAGGAGTTACATTTATGGCTTTGAAAACACACAAACCACATAAGAATTACAATAATTGCCTTCCGGTCAAGTCATAAACAAAATTACATCATCGACGAAAATTAAATTTTGTATAAGGCTTTTCGTCACTCACTTTCTCCTATTAAAATGTTCAATTATTGATTTCAATGGCTTCCATTGCTGATTGTTTCCATCATTCATCAGTTCGGTGACTGTATTGGGAACGCAGGAACTTGGCATGACTACGACGTCGACGCTGGACAGGCACATTATCCCAATCGTCGTATTCATTAATTTTATTCTGCGACAAATTATCTGGCGGAGGAAGCATATCGTTAACTATGTCATCATGTTTGCAATCTTCCAATTCTCCATTAGGACCCTGGCACTTTTCAGTTTCTAAAACCCATCCGTTGTCGCTGCTTCCATCATAATTTTCCTGGTCGGTGCCCTGATCTACTTCCCAGTCCAGATCCTCATCCGTGTCCTCTGGTTGCGGTTGCGGTTGCGGCTGTGGTTGGGGTTGGGGTTGCGGTCGATAGTTGTAAACAAAGTTAGGATTTATATAAGTCGGATACGGAATCGGTTGAGGCATTAATGGAGCGGCGTAAACCGGAAAGCAACGATTGCATTCGAATGGCAACCCATTCTGTAAAATATAGCCATAGCTCACATTCAGACACTTCTGGCAGCTGGCGCGTCTTGGTCGCATGCTTTCCCGGTCTGGGCCACAGGATACGTAGGGCCAGGAGGTCAAGTATTTACAATCCTGGGATTGGGATTGTGGTTGCTGTTGAGGTTGTGGTTGGTATTGGTACCGCCTCCGCAGCTTTGATTTGGGACGGCGTGCCGGGACATATTCCACAGTCTCGTGGCACTCGTCGGGCTGATCCTTCTCGCAGGTGACCACGCGCTTTGCATGCATCACTCGAGCGTGACACCGCTTGCCACAAACACGGTGGCGCGAATGTTCGACGCAGTGCTCCAGATGCTCGCACTCCCGCTCTCTGCGCACCACATGGCAGCAGGAGCCCTGCTCATTGTACCCGAGCCCAAAGCGCCCGCCCACCTGCGATACGTTCTGGTGTACCTTCACGTTGATTTCGTTGCGGGCTTGAATGTCGTTCTTGATAATATTGCTAATCTCGTTGGTGAGCTTTATAATGTTGGTGGTGTTTAAGGCCGGCTGCGGAGGTGCCACGTAGCTGGTATCGTTGATGCCATGCACCAGCAGCGGCTGCTCCGTCAGCTCCGGGCAGAGAGGACATTCCAATTCGCACTTCTCACTCCCATCACAGATGTTCATGCAGGTCTTTCGATTTGCGTAGCACTCCTCGTAATCCTTGATCGTTGGCTGCTCATAGCTCTGCAGCTTCGTTTGTATCACGATTCTATCCTTAACGTCCTTCTCCTCGCCACTGACCAGCGGTCCAACTGCCAGCAGCAAAAGCCAAACAACGGTAGCCGCCAGCTAACAAATATACAAATATACAAACATACAAATATTTTATATATTATGTAAGATACATTTATACAAAATAATTCACAATTCTTTAAAAAAAAACCGTGAATCCCACCTTCATTTCGTGACTAATTCAACTCCTTCTTGGAACCACTGTTTCGTCCGCTATTATGGAGTACTGGTCCGATATTTCGTAGCTCCCTCAATATACTGCAGAAATAGTGCGCTCTTTAAGAAAGGGTACTTATTATTAACCAATGATTAGATAGCCTTTATCTTATAAAATTGATAATGGGTAAATTATCGGCTATTGAGAGAGGCCGCACAGGGGCGTCACATTTTAAGGGGGCGTCTAATTTTCAAAACAAGCTTTACAAAAAAAGTCAAATATTTCATGTTAAGTTAACATTTAACTGACTCGGACGATTGGCAGCCCCGCTACGCCCATCGGTCCAACAAAATATCTCATGACAGAAACATAAATATGTACATATATCATATGTATATATTTAATTATATATATAATTGCTTGTTTCTTTCTCATTTATATTTAATACTCATGATAAAAAAAATGCAAATAAATAAAATTAATTGCACATCGACAAAATATAATAGATAAGTAAAGAAATGTTTTTTTTTCTGTTTAATAATATGCATTTATAATTAATTTGTTAGTTTGATTAGAACAACAAAGTTTCGAAGTGGATTATGACAAGGCCTTGCAATTGGTGAGACATTAAAAAAAGTGAAATTTAATCTGCAAGTATTGTCGCACCCGTGATAACATTATAAAATTTGAACATGCTGATTAAACAAGTTGAATAAAATGGTGGCGGTGGAGCTTCAGACCTTGCTTATCGCCGCCATCCGTGTTCCGGACGGCAAACGACGGACCCGGTAAAATGTGGGGAATCACAAAATTGTTGCTGATCGTAGAAGGAACAACTGGGACTGTTGCAGCGATAACTATAACAGTACGGGGAGCAGGAATTCATCTCGCCGGAAGCGCATCCGCCGCAGTCATAACGGTCTAGAAAATATTAGAATATAAGAAAGGAATCGCTTCCATCTAAGGATCCATTGCACTCACTAGCAGTCTGAGGGCAGTTGCCCTGCTGCTGGCAGTTGGAGTTCCACTGAGGGGGCATGGTGAGCATTTGGACGTTGCTGTCCTGCCAGGTGCTAATGCCAGGTGGTCTTAGCGCCATTTTGGGAGAGCTGCAAATGTCGCCGCAGACCTGCTGCTTTGGATTGTAGCACTGCCAGCGATTGCTTTCCGCCGGGCAGCGACATGTACGTGGGGCCATCACAGTGCAGCACTTGGCCGGTGGCTGCGACGGTGGTGCGGTAATTATCTCGACCACCTCCTCCTCGGACTCCTCCTCGTAATCTCTGTAGTCCGTTGGTACCGTCAGCGATGCATTCACATCCAGGTGCTGCACATTGTTTAGCACCAAGTCCGGCGAATTCTGCGATTTTTCGTTGATGATTGTTCGCTCGAGGTGATAGGGGGCCATCTCAATGGGCTGGGGATAAGCGCACTTTAGACCTGTCCAGTAGCTGCCCTTGGGGCATCGCACCTCCACACAATGTTTGTTTTCATAGGCCCCACTGCCGCAATACACCAGGTGACACTCGTCATTTATAAGCACTGTGCCCTTGGGGCACTTACGAAGTGGATCAGGGGGCGGCAGCGTAGTTGGCCTCCAGGTTGTCGTTGTTGTTGTGGTTGTTGTTGTAGGTGGTGGTGGTGGTGGTGGCTCATACGGCCTAGGTGTGTATTGAGGCGCAACTGGAGGATAGGGTGTTACCGGTTGATTTGGGCAGGGAAGAGGCTGAGGGGCAACTGGTGGATAAGGAGTAACAGGTTGACTTGGGCAGGGAAGAGGTTGGGGTGCAACGGGAGAGATGGGCGCTACAGGTTGATTGGGACAGGGCAGAGGCTGAGGAGCAACTGGAGGATAGGGTGTTACCGGTTGATTGGGACAGGGAAGAGGCTGAGGAGCAACTGGAGGATAAGGAGTAACAGGTTGACTTGGGCAGGGAAGAGGTTGGGGTGCAACGGGAGAGATGGGCGCTACAGGTTGATTGGGACAGGGCAGAGGCTGAGGAGCAACTGGATAATAGGGTGTTACAGGCTGACTCGGGCAGGGAAGAGGTTGGGGTGCAACGGGCAAGATGGGCGCTACAGGTGGATTTGCACAGGGCAGAGTCTGAGGCTGAGGCTGAGGCTGAGGCGGGCACGAAGCAACAGGCTGATTTGGGCAAGGCGCTGGCTGGGCCACAGCAGGTGGGTTGGGTATGACAGGTTGATTCGGGCAGGGCAGAGGCTGGGGCTGAACTTGAGTCGAGCATGGGATATTTGTCGTCGGAAATACATTAAGCACAACTCCATGCGAACAGCTTTGACCTGGACCTGCATAAGAAAAGATAGACTCGTATGCATATAGACGCGATGCTCTGTGCGTGAGTACTCACCGCAGTTACCTAGGGCAGGGTTGGGCAGCACACAAGCCCCATTCTGGAGAACGTAGGGTGCGTTACAGTAGACAGCTGCCGAGCCACACGGAGCATTGACGGTGGCAGGACTCTGCGGATATTGGGCACTGACAAGATCAGAAGCCAGCAGCAGGCAAGGTAGAAATAGCACTTGATAGACGAACATGCCGATTATAAATGAGCTGTGAATCAGATCGTGGCTTGTGCAAACGTCGGAAATAGCATTGCATATTTTCCGTGCGAGATTATTATCTTCAGTTGACCGATTCCAAAAGGTTATCAAAGCTGGGGCAATTATGTTTCAATCGAGTGAAGCGGGCCCATTCCGTTAGTCGTTCGACGAGCTTAGCTGGAAAAACATCGCGTGAAATCTGAAACGGAGGTACTTCGGCTCACAATGTCGACAACAAAATGGAAAACTGTGTCAATACATTCTGTATTCTGCGTATTATGGTCGCTCATTTGTCTTGCGGAAGGTTATCAAGATGCTAGTGGAAAGGTAAATACGATTGAATTGAACCAGATTACTTTATAAATAGAGCGATCTTTTTAGTGGATGGAATGCCCACAAGGTTATGAATTCATCAATGGGATGTGCTATAAGACGAATGTGTGTCAAGAGGGTGAGTTGTATTTAGATCCGCTCTGAAAGCTTATCAAATAAGAACAAATTAAACAAATTAAACAAATTTAACCAGGCTACGTTCTTCATACGGATGGCATGTGTCATCTTAAAACCCCTCTACCTTGCCCATACGAAACACAAACAACTCCCAGAGCACCCGGCCCTGTGCTAGACTACTTTCCCACGACGAGCACAGAAGTTCCAATCATCTACACCCCTACCCAGGAACCAAGAGAGGAACCTATCGAGACGGAGGAAATCATCTATGATCCACCACCTATGCCGGAGCCAGCTCAGCCCGATGAGCAAGTTCGCTGTCCACCCGGGTCTATATTCTTTAAGGAACAGTGTCGTAAGATTCTGTGCACAAAGGGCGAATACTATGGCGGTCACTGCCTGGAGCCCGCCTGTCCCCAGGGTACAGTGTGGCGTTCCAAACGTTGCCAACCGCCGGGCTATGTAACAACTATACTGGAGATCGACAATGTTATCAAGAACAAGAACGAGTATAAATCTGCAACAGAGAACATCAAAAATGTGGAGTATGTGACCGTAAAGCCCTACGATCCCAATAGCGATCTCAGCTATGTAAATCCAATGCCACCTGCTCAATTATTTCAACCTAAACCCACAAGTGTGTCAACCTCGACGCCCGCCTACTTGGAGGCGCACCCTTCGACGGGCTGCTGTACCGTTAAGAGTCCCCGTGTCTGCCGACCATATCCACCGAAATGGTTGTGCTTCAATAGAAGTCAAAAGTTCTGCGATCCCAGGATTTGTACCAGCCCAGTGATCTATCTGAAGCCTCAGCAGGTTGTGGATATAAATCATCCTCCACTTCTCGTGATGCCACCAAATCCACCATTGTCAGGCTGCATGACTGAGGAATGCAATGAGAGTGGTAAGCCTATTGAATCAATCGTCAAATCTTTTCATCTGAGACTCATATTTCATATTTAATTTATTTCTTATCGTATTCAGAGATGGTCAATTGCTCTAGTTGCGCCCAAGGTCTGCGACAGAATTGCTCCGCTGCCTGCTACAATTACTTCTGTCCAGGCAAAACTTGTGAGTTTAAGAACTGGGAAGACTTTTGTGCTCTATATCCGGGCGGTTTTGGATGCAATAAGAACTTTGGATGCATATGGAATTGGTGTTAGGGGGATTATTGCGCCCCAACATAAATTTATATATTAGAGCGCTCCTAAATACATTGATGTAAAGGTTTTCTTTCCGAATGTTCAATAAATTCAACTTAATTTTCATTTTTATTCTTACATCACCTTTTAATGTAATAATATTAATGTTATCACTTGTACTAAATTTTAAATCTTCCCGCCTTATTCCTGACTACAGCTGTTCACATAAGTAGTGCTGCCACCTGGTTAAAAATGATATTTTCATTACAATGTTGAATAACGTACTAAATATGGCCGAAACACAATTATCCGCCCGCTGTGTACGAAATTGGTAGCACTATTTGATAAGTCAGCTGGTGCCGTGCTGCCCGTTTCAACGGTGCTTTTGCTCATTTCGGTTTCAGTCGTTACACGAGAGAGCAAGCGTCGACTTGCATTTGTTTGGTTCGCGCGCGTGTTTTGTGTACAAAGTGTTAAACACAAATTTGTTTGTGATTCAAGTAAAAAGT
Source organism: Drosophila pseudotalamancana (assembly GCA_037075185.1). Taxonomy (NCBI): domain Eukaryota; kingdom Metazoa; phylum Arthropoda; class Insecta; order Diptera; family Drosophilidae; genus Drosophila; species Drosophila pseudotalamancana. Next base: position 77,413 of record JBAMCK010000211.1, read on the forward strand.
GTGTGTGTGCGCAAATACAAAAACAACAAAATAGAAAAATAAAGTAACGGTCGTTGTTCTCGCTGCTTCGGGGGCGGCAAACAGCAAAAGTTCAAATCAGAAACCGCAGTTGCCGCAGTTGCACTTTGTAGCCGCTCTCAACGCTGCCTTTTTGGTTGTCGGTGTTTTCCTTTGCGGAGGAGTAAGTGGAGGCGTCCCGCACGTCCCTCGGAGGTGCCAACACCAAGAGGTAGTTTATGTTTACATATGTCATATATATTTGTATATGTTTATGTGTGACTCTGTGTGTATGTGTGTGTGTGTGTGAAATATGCAGTTTTGTTGTGGCTTGTTTTATTAGCGTGTTTGCCACGGCAATCATAAAAACAACAACAGCAACAACAATGACAGCAGCGATGACACCAACAATAAGCGAAATTGCAATAATATTTAATAAACGAATCCAAATTCGCGCCTTCGTTGTATAAGCATTGTTTATGCCGTCACAACAACAAATATAAATAGCAATTGCGCAAATATACAACTAAATATCTAATTGCATATATGTAAGCGTAGTTGCAAATGTGTGAGTGCGTATTATGATGTACAAATGCAGCAAATAAATTCTCGACTTGCCTCGTTCGCTCCCACTCTCTCTCTCGTCTCTTCTCTCTCCTCTCTCCCTCTCTCTCTCTCCCTCTCTATCTTTCTCTTACTGCCTTATTCGCTGTCTCTCTCGCTCGCACACATTCCGCTAGTGTTAATTGAAAAAAACTACAAACTTCCTGTTTTGGGGAAAGGGTTGTATCTAGCCAAGCCCACCCACCCCGTGCCACCACTCAACCAATCAGCTAGCTTATACATGCATACCCACGTATGTGCATATGCATGTGCATGTGCACATGTATGTGTATGTGTATGTGTTGTGTATGTGCATAACTGTTGCCGTTGCCGTTGCCGTTGCCGCAGACAACATGAGCTTTATTGCGGCAGCCTAAGTCAGCAGTCACCCCATCCACATTCCATTACCAAAGGGCTCTTTTAGTGCGTGGGTGTGTGTGCGTCAATGTATGTGTGTGTGTGTGTGTGTGTGTGTGGAGTGGAGCCGTATAGAAGTTTTGTGCTTTCTGCTGTGTTGGTATTTGCCAGAATGCGGGCGTTGAAGTTTTTAGTGCAACATTTTTCTGTTTTGCCTATTTTTTGTTTTTTTTTTTTTTCTCTTCTGCTCCAGCGGGAGCTTTTATATTGTATGTGTGTGCTATTATTAAAATGCCACATGCACGCACACACCAAGGGAGGGAGACATGGACACAGCAAAAAGTAAAACTATACTCAGTATGTGTGTGTGTGTGTGTGTGTGTGTGCGGCTACGAGGCGTTGGCGTTTTGGCTAGAAGCAGCGAGAGAAAAGAAAAGAGAGAGCGAGAGAGAGAGAGAGAGAAAGATAACCTAGGCTAAAAGGGGAAGCCGCAAACAGCGACGAAAGAAGCTAATAAATAAATCAAATAAAACATAAAAATGTAAATCCAAAACAACAGGAGAATTTCTCAATAGGAATTTAAATGAACCCCATGCCTCCCACCCCTCGCTTTTTCATTGAGCCCTGCTGCACTTGTTAGACATAAACGCGGCCGCACATTTGCCATATGCGCCGCGTTACTGTTGTTGCTGCTGCTGCTGCTGTTGCTGCTGTTGTTGTTGTTGTTGTTGTTTTAGGATTGTAATAAAGCGTTTTACGGCCCTCCTGTATGCCGCGCCGGCATGTTGTTGTTGTTGTTGTTGTTTTTATGACAGTTAAGCTATTTTGCGTATGACATGTTTGACAGAAGGCAGCAGCGTTGTCGTCGCAGCGGCTGTCAGCGCCGCTGTTAAATTCAGCCACATCCAGCACCCACTCCTCCTCGACCCCCACCACCATTCCCACCCCACTCACACACATTCGCACACAGCTGGCTATCGCACCCTTTTATATTGTTGCCTGCAAAGCTTGTTTGTGTTTGCTGGCGTTTTAATTTCTGCGTCTATTAGCCACACACTCACACTCACACTCACACACACACACGTGCACTTACACTTACGCTTAGCTACAACTGCGCTTGGGCTGAAAGCACTAAAAAAAATGTGGGTCCGGTTGTGGGCAGGGAGGGAAGGGAGGTTCCGTTTGCAGCTACTTTTACGCATGTTTTCGCACAGCGCCAAAGATGTTGGCTTGACATAAATTGTGTCTGCCAAATGTGGCAAACTACAACAGCAACAAAACTGGGACACGCCCACAAAAAAAAAGGCATAAGAAACCAACAGTCGCTTGGCTTGTCGCTTGTAATTGCTCGCCGCAATGTAAATGACAAAAGCACGCTGCACAGTGGGGCGGGTACACGCCCATTAACTTATTTTTCTAAAACGGTTTGCCTTGAATTAAACCGAGTGCACATTGTCTAAGAACTTTTACAATTTAAGTCAGATACTAAACATTTACTTACAATAATGTTTGTATGGGTTAATGGAATATAGTTGAAAACTAGGAAAGCAGTTGAACGAGACTCCACTAATCGGACACATTTACTATGCCAGTTGCATACTTTGAATTGCATGCCTCTTATTTATTGCTAGGAAATGTTGTTGCGACCCACTGTGCCAAAACAAGTTGGCGGCCTGTAACTAAAAACCGCAAAAGCTTGACAATCCGCTGCCCGTCGCCGGCTCTGCTGCCGCAGCAGTCGCGGCTGTCGCGACAGTCGCTCAGTCGCTCTCACGCCAATCGGTGCTGCCCATGGCTCTCCGCTCGCCGCTCGCCGCTCTCACACTGTCGGCTTTGAAAGCGGTTGCTTCCGCTCCCGTGGTCTGAGTGTAAAAGTATCTCTTTGTTGTTATTATTGCTGTTGTTGTTGTTTTTTTGTTGTTTTTGTTGTTGTTGTTGGGCTGTACGTGGGCGGCAACGCAGCCGTCGCCTAAGCAGAAACAGAAACCTTAGGCCAAGTTTCAAGCTTGAAATACTTTGACGATGACGTCGTCATCAGCGTCGCCTTCGTCGCCGTCAATCAAATTGCGCGCTTTCAGCGCTGTTCGCCGCGTCGCATTTTGTTGCATGTGCTTTGGGTTTTGGTTTTGGTTTTGGTTTTGGCTTTGGCTTTGGCTTCAGTTTTGGCTTTGGCTTTGCGTTTTGCGTTTTGCGTTTTGTGTGCGGCGTTTTGCGCACTTTGCACCCAACTCCGCCCCCACCTCGCGTCCAACAGCCAGCACTCGAATTGGCACTCACACTCCCATTCGCACATTCACAATGCAAATTGATAGCACAAACAAACAAACATGCAAACATTTTGTGGTATTTACGTATCGAATATCGCTTGGATTTGCCGTATGTTTTTTTTCTTCTATTTTTATACTCTGTTCCCACAGAGGGAAAGAGTTTGTCGCATGGCTACTAAGTAAATACCTTGGTTGTTCTTATTCGATCTAAAAACAGAACGAGATATTGTTAAACCAAAAGTCGGGGAAATAAGAAATTTAAATAAGGAATCTAATCAATAAATATGGGAATACGCAATAAGAGCTACAGCTTTCACTCGATCTGTTTAGTGTTGTAAAAGTTCTGAAATTTGGTTCCAGTCACAGCAAAGATCACAGCCCTAAAGGATTATTATAAAATATAATTTATCCCCATTAACTATTCTGAATACAGGGTTTCACGCAGCCGAGCATTTTCGAGTACAGCGTTTGTTACTTGTTTTCTACTTCTTCTTAAACCGTTTTTTCGTCGTCGTTTGGCCATTTAATATTCATTTATTCCTCCAAGCTTGTTTATTTTATTTTTATTTCTATGTATTTGGTGCTGTTGTTGTTATTGTTGTTGTTGTTGTTATTGTTATTGGCATGTGAGTATTTGTTGTGTGGCCGAAAGCCGTAATCGTGAAATCGCATGTGAGCCATGGCCATGATTTTGAATTTGATTTCGTATTTGAATTCGTATTTGAATTCGAATTTGAATTGGAATTGGAATTTAAGTAGCTGCAGCACCAAAAAGAATACTCCTAAAAGGTACTTGACACCTATTGGGATACCCTTATACGGCAACTAAAAGCATTTCCATTATGCTTGGCTTAACTATAATGGAGTCTTAAGATATGTTGTTTATAAGATAAGTAGCTGACGCTTCCAATTTTTTTCGTGTAGTTTAAATTTATTTTTGTTTACTCACTTTATATGTATAAATGTTGATTTATAATTGTATATTCTGTTATGATTTTTTAATCTGCTAAGTGTTATAGTGTTCAATTTCTTAAAAATTAATGTACTATGCAATTGTTATCAAATTCGATTCAGTTCTATTTTCCAACCAGCCAAAAGTCCATTAAAAGTTATTTTGTAAAGTTTCAACTGTGTTATTTACAAAACAATTAGTTTAGGAACTTTCTACATTTTTAATATGGTATAGGACGTACTCTAAAGGTCAACGGTGCAGTTACTTTTAGCGAATGCTAAAACAATTAAGTTTATTAAGTATACGACTCGCACACATATGTATACGTGAACAGAGAATGTATTATTAAGCTTTCATATCTTTTATTTCCTTCAGTTTTATTGTTGCTTGGATAATTAATTGAGACCATGGCATAGAACTCAGTGACTAAAATCAAATAAAAAGCAGCAGCAGCAGCAGCAGCAACTGGTTTATCAGCTGTTTTAAATATTCCAAATAACGACTCTGAACTATGCTCATTATGGACTTTTAAATATTTAGAGAGCGGCTGTGGCACAAACGATGCCAATGGGACACATAAAAGATACGCGGCTCGCCATAGAACGCTATGAAAATGTGTACACAACAGAGCGCGCACCCCCTTCACCGCACCCTGCTCCACTCCTCCCTCCCCCTCTCACAATTCACCCACTCCACGAGGCAAAGCAAAAAACGCTCTTTGACTATTGAAAAGTTTTCGAACTCATAAATTCTTTTGTTAGTCCGCAACGGTCTTGTTTTGTTTTAATTTCCTTTCTGCGGCATCAAAACAAAAGAGAGCGAAAAAGAAAAGTGAAAATTCAATGGGAAAATTGTCGTTTGTTGCGCTACGATTACAGCACCAACAGCAGCAGCAGCAGCAGCAGCAAAAGCAGCAGCAATAGCAGTGGCAGCTTGAAAACTAATTAGTTGCAGTTGCATTGAAGCTGAATTTTACATTTAACGTGTTTTCTGCAGGTATTGAGTAAGACTTTCCATCTGGCCTATAGGCCATGCCACTCGCTCTCTTTGGGCCCAGATGCGATTGTGTAACAAGCGACAGACAAATTCAGTTAACTATTACATACACACTGTCTGACTGACTTAATTCCCTACATTTTCATTTTTCCCCAGACACTTTGTATCTGTATCTTTGCCTCTTTCTTCGTACATGTGTGTGAGGTTGGATAGATTGCTTTTTCGGTTTCATTGCGTGTCCGTTTTGTTGTAGTTGTTTTTTCTTTTTCTTTGATGTTGACAATTTTGTTTGACGTGTAGAGTATATGCGAGTGTATAAGTGTGTGTGTGTGTGTGTGTGTGTGTGTGTGTGTGATCATGGGAGTGTGTGTGAAGCCCACTATTAAAATGATTGCGACCTGAACTTGCCAATCAGTTGGAAGCCCAGACAGGTGCAATTGAAGCGTGCTGATAAGCTAATGGCTCTGATCATATAACTAAACTAGGTATTATTTCTTATAAGCTAAATATATATAAACTGAATTGACATTTGCTTATGTCACAGTTCGCTATAACAGCAAATTTGATAGATGAGAAGTGGTTGGTTTTTATTTCTTTTCACAGAAAATAAGATGCAATAATGTCTAAACAAAAATGTTGTATCAAAGAAAATGGCTCGTTTGTTACAGAATAATGTATGTTTGCACACATCAATTAATTAAATACCCTTTAAGGTGCTTTTATATAATCAGGCTCAGCACCACTAACATCAAATCTGATAAGATGTGCATGTAACTAATTAAATATACTATTTATAGTTATTTATAGTGCAATCTTCATAGCACTATCATCTTATCTGCTAGAATCAACAATTAGACATTAGCCACAAAAATACATATATACCAGACGTTACGGTTGTATTCGCATTAAAATCAATATAGAGTGGGACTTAAACTGTTTTATTTCTCAAGAAAAATTTCGAAATAATTAAATGTTGAAATATTATTTTTAGGTTGAGATAGATTTCTTAATATTTTTTATAAGGATGGAAACTATAAAATTCCTTCTTTCCAACAATTACATATATTTTTGCATATTATAGCATATTTAATTTTTTTCAGTGCACTTGCATCACCTGTGTCAATAATTAACTAAATAAAGCAAGCTATTTATTGTTTTGAATCGTATTTTGCTAGTTAATAAACAGCTTTTTATTACGGAATAATCTGTTAAATAGTAAAAATGGATCAATATATTTTTAGCTGTTGACTTCAAGCTGTGAATTATGAACGGGGGTCATAAATTTCTGGGGCTGTACTCGGCTATTGATAAATATGTCGACAAAGCAATTTCGGTGATAGTTTGTCGCACTGTGCAACAGTTTGACTTTTCTTTTAGTTGTCATTGTTGTTGTCATTATTTTTGTTGTTGTTGCGGTAATCGCTGCCCCGGCAACGCAACAGACACAGTTGCTACCATCTTATGGGGATTACGTTGGCTGCAATCTGGAGAAAAATAAAAGCGAATCGCATAATAAAAAAGCATCAATTGGCGCTTGGTCTTAATGAATAAATGAATGGAGCGAACGCAGCTTCTACTAAGCCGCTCTGCCTAACACTGACAGTTCCCCACCAGCTGCCACGCCCCCATCTTATCCTAATTCCCGCCGCCCCCTCTCTCCTTCTCACAGTCTTACATTGTTGCTGTTTATTGTTGTTGCGCTTGGCTGCGCGTTAAATTTTGCACGCGTCAAATAAAACAACATTTTTGATAAATTTCCATAGGCGAAAGGCAAGCATGAAAATGACAATGCTGAGATGTTTTTCCATTATTTTGGATATACGGATTCGGATTTGGGTTCGGGCTTGGCTTCAATTTCAGCTTTAACTAAGCTCTTAGAGACAGAGAAAAAGAGAGAGAGAGAGAGAGAAAGAGTATGCAAATCAAGTAATTTGTCTCGCCCAGTGACACATCCAACGCAGATGAGAAACCCACTTCCGGTGTCAATTTTTATTTTTTCCATCGTTGTTTTCAGTTTTCTTTTCTTATTTAATTTTTTTTTTTGTTTTTTTTTGTATTTGATGCGTCTTTGTAAGTTGCAAGTCGCTTGTGGGGATGAATTTAAAAATAAATTAGGAAAAATAAAAAAAATAATACTCATATACTTGACAGGGTACTTACCTAGTAGTTACCCTGTATTTTAATTTTACTGTATATAGGCTTGTCAGAGAGTTATACGTTAAATAATTCTTGTAGTACGGATGGGATTAACAGCTCAACTGAAAATTTAGAACAAAGCAGTAGGAATATAAAATACTGCATGACATCTGAATGATTAAGGTTTAGACCACAATTCGACTGAAGATTGGAAAACATATATTTAAACTATTACGGAAATTCCAAATTGTTCAGAATACCCTGTATTCTATGGTATGGTTGCTAAAGAATGCATTTAAGAAACAATTATCCCTACTGATGATATATCCATATCCATGCCTCTCACACTACACACCGCACAATGTAGGGTATATACATATACGTATATATATATATATATAAAGTATATACACTAAGTGAGTAAAAAAGGGAGTGCGGATCGGATCAGTGCCGTTGATGAGACGACGCCTCGTCGAGCGTTTTTTTATGCAGGTGGAAGTTGTCGCTGTCGTTGGCGTTCGTCTTGCGAAAGAGTTTCATCTTTGGCTGTGGCCTCGTCATGTCTGGGGTCTGCTCCTCGCTGGCCCCTGCCTATTTCAAAGCCATTAACAAACGGCAAGAAGCAGCAGCCGCAGCAGCCTCAGCAGCAGCAGACGTCGGCGATGGCATTATTATTTTTTCTATATAAAAATAGCTAAAATATGCTTAATTTAGTTGCGCGTTGTGTGTGCTGTGTGTATCCCACATAATTATTTTTGTTAAGTAAGCCCGACAGACAGACTGACTGCCGCGTGGTCGTCACAATAGATATATGTATATATAAAGCAACTATAGCCAAAATAGCAATCATTTTGGACGCCCACCATGACGCCAAGACGCCCACCAGACGTTGAAGAGCGGAACTGAAGACCACTTACAAATGCGCCAAAGAATTATTGCTATTGCTGTAGTTTTATTTAATAAAGTGAATTTATGCTACACTACACTACACTACACAATGCGTCTAACGCTCATCTACACTGTGAGAAATTCCCAGCCAGCAGGCCATTACATTCTGCATATCTTTTTATAGCTGGCCAGTGATGCGCTCCATAAAAGCCGCTGAGAAAAGTAAATTAGTTCATTTATATGAACATCTCTTCTTCTTTTCCTCTTCCTTTTTTTTTTTTAACTTTTATGGTAATGCAACAATAGGATTTGGGGGGCCATGGGCATGTATAATTTCAGAGTAAGTCATTAAATAGACTTTGACTGACCCATGGGTAAAGAAGCTGTGAGAGGTGTTGACCGAATTTACAGATTAAATGCGATTAGAGACTAAAACTTTAAAATAGCAAACAGCGATTAAATAAAGTAATCAAATAAGCAAAAATATATATGTATATATATTTATGTAGGCGGAGATATAGTAAACAAATAAGAAAAATTATTATTGAAGAATATTTAAATGTATAACAATAATTATTATTATTATTATCGAACTTTTTCACTACCTAATATGGTCTTTGACTGAAAAAAATTCCACACATAATTGAATTTGCCACGGAAACCCCTCAAGATAAGCAATAATACAATTAACATTTGAAGTATCAGGTTTTATTTTCCGAGATATTTATGTGTAGCTAAAAAATATATGCATTTATTTAATTTTGTTATTAGTTCAAATCGGTCTTTGCCTTGGCTAATTAAAGTCTTAGCTGTTTCCAACCCGAAAATGTGTTCTCTAATTGATTTTATGAGTCATTTTTTTAATTAGCTACAGCTTGTAGATGTCTTCAATACTCAAGTAAATAAGCTCTTGGCTACAATTTCTAAACTTATGTATTTGAGTTCTGTTCGATTTCAAGGTCTTGCACAATATTTTGGTTGGCCAAAAAAAACATCAATATGAAATTCTGTGGTAGAACAACATTCAACATATACATGAGCAACAAGATCACTTGTATCTATGGTCTCTATAAGACTCGAAAAGAAAATAACTCGATGCGAACGCAACGTACAGCATCTTGAAGAAGCCCCTTAAGACCCTACACGCCCACATACAGACGAAGGCGTTGACAATATAAAACATACATCATATATAACATAACTCTCAGTTCATTCCACGATCTCTAATGGCTAAGAGTGCTGTAGGCGGGAGTGCGCGAGTAGCAAATACCCTTTAGTCAATATAGTCACGAGTATTTAAGATTCTTTACTTATAGATTTTCATTATAATAGAACACTTACGTATGTATTGATCTTAAACAACGGCGTCTTATAATCGATTGTTATATATAGACGTTAGACCTTTGATGATTTAAATTAGTTTTTCTTATAATAGCTACTCAAATGTAAGATCATTTCTAAGTCGATTCATCTATTGATCCTAAATGGAACGCCTTCTTCTAAGTTATAAACATACTTGCGTACATTACATATATTTAACTGAATCCTAAGACCCTTACTGGCTTACTTTAAACGGGTACAGGATGTAAAGAAACAACCCAAACGGAAAAAAGATCGTCCCCAGACAAAATACGAAAAAAATAAGAAGTAAAATACCAAAGCGTGCTATCAAGATCAAAGCCAATTTCAAGAGAATTCCGTTTACTGCACCCAACGAGCGCTGCGGGCTAAGCAAATAAGACACAAACAAAAAACACGCTCACACACACACACAGAGTCAGAAAAGAAGTCCAATCCGAGTTGTAAGACAAATTTAACTGTTGTGTGAGACAAGGTATAAAACTCGTAAGATTCAATCTTTAAGATCTGGGGGCTTTTGTTTGTCAATCACATGGCTTTGGTCCAAAAGCCATTTTAGAGTTTTCATCTTGTCTCTTATCAATATTTGTGCAGACGCAATAAAGAAACAATCTATTGTGTTAGGTCATTACGGGCTGGCTAAATGATGATGATGTTTATTTACCAAGGGGATGCCAACTAAGTGATATAAAGCCGGGGCGTGAGGACCCTGAAGTGCTGTTATGATAAGTGTAGGTAACTTAGCTGGAGAGTTGTTTAAATATAAGCGAGTGTTGTGGAAGAAAATCTAATCGGATAACAAATTCGTGGATTTGGAAAAAAGAAGAAAATGTCAGATAGATTACAAATGTTATCCAAAGAACTATTTAATTAACAAAATGTTTAATATATGCAGAAAACTTCAGATGGAGGACTGGTTAGAACGGTAAACAGAAGCACAAACCAAATGTTGTTGATTAAAGTCAAACAGATTAGATTTCGATACAAATTAATGCTTCACCTTAGATAAATTTTCAATTGAGTAATTCGGGAGAGGGGGATTCCTTAAATTGTTTTATGTTTATTTGGAAATGTGTGAAGGGGAATAATTAAACACCTTCAATAGTGCACTTAAAAGAAGATGGATGGGTTTCCTAGGGGAAACGTTTTTCCTTCTTTGATTTCCAGAAAGGGTGAATTCAATACTTGGTTTCCATTTCTTTTTATCTGAAAAAATGTAATTAAAAAGCAAAAAACTTACGAAAGTTGATGCCAAAAAACTTACGAAATTTGTCCCTCAAGCATAGAAATATCTACATATATTTATGAGAAACTTTAATTTTTGTAATAAACGTGATTCCTTCAAGCTTGACTGGTAACTTCTTCCTTTGGTTTCCTTCCTTTTGCCATAACCCAAAAAAGGAGAAAGAACAAAAATCATAAAAGCAATCTTTGAACATTTCTTCTTTTTTTTTTTTTGTTGTCCTTTTTACGAGTATTGTTGCCATAATCATAAAGTCGTAGCAACATTTATATATTTTTTTTTACGATCTTTCAATTTGCTGCCGCTGTTATTTTGATGATTGCTCTCAAATGGGTGTTATTCTTTATTATAAAGCGAGCATTATAATTTTTTTCATCATCGATTTTCCTACTATCTGCGATTTGCTGTCCGGTCCAGACAATGGCTTAAACCATAAATGGACAGACAAAATTGGCACGTGATGTGCGGCAGATGTTGTTCTATTGTAGATATACATGCTATACATGCTTAATATACATATACATATATTTATCTATATATGTATATATACGAGTGTGTTTTTTATGTAGGAATTTATTGAAAAAATTATAAATTTTGGCTGTTTGGCTGCAAAATTTATGGACGGCTGCTGTCCGAGTGCGTAAAAAAATGTTGTATAAAATCACATAGAAAAATGTATAATAAAATAGAAATAATATTTATAGCTGAGACGTCGAAGGGTCTAAAAATACAGCACACAAACACACACACATATATATACATACATACATACATACACACTCGCATGGAAGCGAAGCAACAGCGTCAACGTCAACGTCAACGGGTTCCCAGATTTCCCAGCACGTCCCCGCCCAATCCCATTGGCTGTTGGCCATGTGCACGCTTTCCCATTCATTCAGCACCGCGACCTGCCCCAGAGAGCGAGAGGCACACCAATGACCCAACTCCACATGCCACATGGCAGAAAATCCACTTGGCAGCGAAGCGCTGGAGCATTTTGATTTAAATCGATCGATTTTGCGGCTGAGCTCATTTGGCGTAAAATAAACTTGCGTCGAGTCAATAATCCCTTTGGTTCTACCACCCGCCTAACGGAACCGCAGCGAAGTGTTGGCCATTGTTTGTGGTATTTTGAAACACATACTCACACTCACACTCACAGACACACTTACACTCACACTCACAGTCACACACAGGCACCAACTTACATTTGCTTCGCACTAATTTCACAATTTGACTAGATGGTTTTTTCTGTTCGCACTTGTTAACAAATCGTTTCGTGTAAACAAAAATTACTTCAGACGAGCATATCGAATACGTGGCATAAACAGCCAACAAATAGGTGCACAACACCCACGCATCTGCCCCTTCCCCACCCAATCACACACACGCACAAACACATTCGCATTGTATATGTCCTGCAGCACCCACTTATTGATTGCATTGCGCCTGCTGTCGTTTCCCATTTCCCATTTCCCATTTCATCAAATCAAGAAGTGCGATGAGGGCGTGATGGAGAGGAGGGGGAAGGGGAGGGATCTGGGTGTTAGGGAGAAGCCTCAAAGTGTGTGTGTATGTGTGTGTGTTGGCCTGTCTGTTTTTACAGTTGGCAGTTGCGCACTTTTCTTTTTGCGACTGACTGAACGTGACTTTTAAGTCAAACCCAACGAACATCATTCGCTCACTCATTCATTCATTCGTCCAATCATTTGTTCCATCAGTCAATCAGTCGCTCGTTGTCTTTTTTTTTTCTGTATGTGTGTGGAAGTGTGTATGTGTTATCTGACGAGGCTGCCAGCAAACCGGAAGTTGTAATTAATGTGCGCCTTGGGGGCGTTTACTCCTGCCAAGTCCTGCATGTCCTCGCTGCATACGTGTGTGCGAGTGTTTGTATTAATAGCCATGGCAGCGCTTTGTCAGGCAAACGAGTGGCATTGACTATACCTGAACAACGTTCGTACTGATAATGAATCAATAGGGCAAACTTGACTGCCTAAGGAAAACTCACACGCTGCGGCGTGATGAAGATGAGACCTCTAAGTGTGTAGGTGTGTAGGTGTGTGCGTGTGAGTATTTTCCTGACATTGCAATAATAGGAAGTGCTGCACGATTCTCACACCTTCAGTCGCTTCATTGGTATTGTGTGAGGTGTATTTTGTTTCGTTTTGCATAATTCCTTTGTAGTTCTTATCAAAGCTTTCTTGCAATTTATGCAGAGATATGCAGAATCCAGTTACATAAAATGGGAGTGATAATATACTATATAATAGATGACAATATGAAAAATACTGAATAAATTGAAGACAAAAGACGTGCAGTGAAAATATTGAAACTCTTCTAAACAGATCACAAAATTTCTGCTATTAAATGTAATATAAAAGACATATCTGAATTGTATTATTTTTTTAAAGGACTTCTTTAAATTTCTTCAGTATCGCTTTACGTGCTGAACCCGTTCCTTTACAACATCATTATTTCAATTCTTCGATTAGATATACCTAAGTTCATCATTGATAATCAAATTCGCTCTCGATGATTCATTTATTTATCTGCACATCGACTCACCTCCAGTTAACTTTTGTGAATCGCATGCAAGGTCACAGGTCACATTACACCCATGTTGAGTTCTAAACTCATTTCCATATGCATACACCAATTCCTCCCCCTGTTTATGCATTCTGTTCATTCGCACGTGATTGTGCATTGGGAATCAGAGTTGAGTCGAGTCGTCCTCCGCAGATGAATCATTTAATCATACTAAGTACGTCTGGTTGGGGGATAACTGGGTTCATTTTTGCAGTTGTTTTCATTTGACGTTACATTTCCAGACTGCCATTATTCCTTATTTTACTTGTACTTTTTGTATGTACTCGAATTGCAATTATTTTACAATTGCTTTCAATTGAATACCATTAAGAACCGATAAAAGATCTTATTAGATTTTACATCACCTTTTACATCAGCTCTTTTATATCTTTTTTCTGTATCGATTCCTCCTATTCTTATTTTCCTACCCCAAAAGGGTTTGGTTTGTCTCTTTTACACACATATCTTCTACTTCTGTTCCTCCCTTTTGTCATGCTAAAAAAAACTCCTACAAAATATTTGTTAACTTTTCTGCATTGGAATCTGTGCGCTGTGCAATAAGTTCAAAGTTATGCCATGAAGTTGACTCCATTTTGAGATTATGTGAATTGTATTCAGTACTTTGGCCTGGCTCTGCTCCAATATGCTCGCCAGTTCAAACAGGGTTGTGTGTGTGTGTGTGTGTGTGCCAAGGGTATTGGCATTGGTAACGTCAACGACTTTGGTCTGATAACTGGCGGAGGGTGGGATAAAGGTCAAATGGTTCTGCATTGATAGCCTAAGCCGTCCACTTGCTGCGTCTTATTGTTAGTGCCGCCTGACTGGACACGCCCCATTACCGGCCCGGCCCCCGCTCAGCTTAGCCCCGTGACCGCAGGGCCAAATTGCCTCCGGAACGCCCCTCAATGTATGCAGTAAATTGCTTGCTCACCTACACACACACACACACACACACACACACACATTGGCAAACACACCTTGAAGCTGAGGTTCGACTGGAAGTGTAACATAAGAGCCTAATTCTCAAAATACAGTAGCAAACAAAAAATTAGCTTGTACACCTGCTCGATTTGCTTGTACCCTGTAAATAGAATAGACTTAAGTGGTGGATATTTTTAAATATTAAATTAAAGATAATTTGCTTAAGATCTGGTTATGTGAAGAATTGACATATAGAAGAATTCTTTGAAGTAAACCGTAAATAATTATTTAAAGTTCCAGAAATTTATAGACCCCACATCAATGGTATATCATCAGAGTATTAGTAAATAGTGTATATTATGAACGAAACTATGTGGCACACGAATCTTAAGGAGGTCCACAAATTTGATGAACGACATGGATAATATGAATGTGGAAACATATTTTCTACCTAATTACAGATAATCTTATACACCCATTTGATCAATGGCCAATGGGACTGTTGCAGAACATTTGAGGGCGGGCATTGAACGATTTGTCGAAGGCCGATTTGTTGTGGAGGCCAAATCGAAATGACATTTTTGTTAAGTGAAAAGGCAGAGCCGTTGCTACAGGCGAAACAAATGGCGCACAATTGACTTGGCCAATAAACCATAAAACCGTTAAATTCACAAAATCAATAAGTTGGCCTCCATTTGGTAGCCGACTGCCAAATTGCTGCCGCAAGTCGCCAACAGCATTTGTTGCCGCACGCCGCATGCCGCGCGCCGCACGCCGCATGCCGCATGCCACATGCCGAATGCCACTTGGCCTCTGCCCGCCCAGCCGAAAAATAAAGGACGACAAATTGCTGCGAGGTCTCGGTCCGCACATTAAACAACTTTGCAATTTGTGTCCATTATTTTTAGCTGGCTTCAAGATGGAAGAGGAGGAGACGAGGAGGTGTCTACAAAAATGTTGTCACCTGCTTTGGCATTGAAATGTTTCACAAGTTGCTTTTAAGCCTCTTCCCTCCTACACATTGTGCGTATGCGTGTGCGTGTGCGTTTGCGTGTGCTTATGTATGTGTGTGCGTGTCCCTAATTGTGTCAAGGAGTTCATTCATAGACATTAGCGACAGCATCGCGTAAAATTGTTGTCCTTTGAAATGTGATTGTGTGACTGTCTGTTGTACCATGGAATAAATTAGCAATTTTCGGGTCTAGCCGAACTTCTATTATAGTTTGGATGGAGTACGTAATGGCTTAATTTAACAAGAAATTACGAAAACGGTAAGGATTCCAAACGAAAGACTTTTCTCACCATTTAGTCTTGGGAGTCATAAAAAAGTTTTTTACAGCTCAAAAAAAATGTGTCTTGATATCTTACAAAATTTTTTAAAATTACAGTTATAATTCACAGCTCCAAAACAGACACAACTAAAAGAAAACCCTATCCGAACTATAGTTTTCAAATTAAACATGTAAAAAGCTAAAAGAATAACAAGACATAGAAATAGAATTAGCTCTTAAGAAAACATTTCTATATTATTTCAGATAAATGTCAATTTCAATTTGTAGTCTTTCCCTTTAAATATCATATGAGTTAAGTATTAAAAGGCTTTTGCTATAGAATGTGTCTAATAGGCCCATGGTAAGTGATAGTCGCATCGTTTGGCTGCTGTCGCATGTGTCATGCGAACAGCTGTTAATGATACAACGCGTCTTTTATGCTCAAAACTTACTTTTACCTTCTGCTCTGTTGTCTGCTTTTTTTTTACCGTTCTTAGCTGTTTTTCGGGTGCCATTTTAAGAGCCATTTTGTTGCTTGAAGTGGTTGTGGGCCATTTTAGGCAAATGTCACACTTTAAAAGCAAATTGCCAACTGTTAACTGCGTTCAGGGATTTGCTTGTAGCATTCAAGTGCTGTCTGCTGTGCAAACAGCAGTTCTTAAATTGTTCTTTAAGCTACAATTTAACACACTGCAATTGCTGTTGTTTCATTATCATTATCTTGGCTAGCTCCGTAAACATTTGCTCGAACATGTGAGATTTGTGTTATTTTGCATTGCAAATTGCTTTTGCTTTTAGCGTCCAATTAACATATTGACAAACAAAATGGCCAAGTGGTCGATTTATCACGTGCTGTTAAGCATTTAACATGCGTTACGCATACGACACGTTGTCCCTACATAAAATGCAATATTAATGAACATGAATATAAGCTACCAATGCTTAAAAGGATTTAATGCAATAACATGCACAAATGCATGCTTTAGTGTGCTTACATTGAGAAACACATGAATATATGTAAACAAAATGATAAACTCTATCATTGATTAAAATACATAACTTACTGCCACACAAAACTTGTATTTATGAGAATCGAAAAGTAAGGCAAAATAAGAAACATATTTTCTGTATTCTATATTTATATTGTTATTATTATTATTACTCTATGTTTGACTATTATGATCGGTATCAAGCTTCAAAAGCCTATTAAAATTGTGGAATGTCTTGCGGAAATTTGTATAAATCCTGATTAAAGGCCAATTGAAGATATCACCCACAACTTGCAGCCACAGCAACGGCCTTTTATCACTTTAGTTGACTCGGAAGAAAACGGCCTTAAGCCAAAGAGAGGTCGACTCAATAAGCCTCTTAGGCTTTGTGAGCAACTCGGTTCGTGACACCAGAAAAACGTTCCACACATTGGCTTTGCACGTGCATGGAAGACAAGAAGACCCCTAAGCATGACCTGTATATATGGGAATGGGCATTGGTATGGGAATGAGTTTTAGGTCTTGGTTTAGGGTGTAGCGCTGATAAATACGTTGAAATCAATCAGGGTAGTCAAAAAGCCAACCTCCGCACCGACATTGGCCCATGAGATGTGACTTGTGTACGTGAAAATTGCATTTCATTGCTCAGGTGGCAAAGCGCCGGTCGGTGGTTCGTCGAAAACCGGAATGAGAGCTGAAGCATTGCGGTATGGCATGGCACGTCAGGTGGTTCGTCATCGTTTTGAACCCCGTGTGGCTGTTGCATGTGACAGTTGTGTTATGTTTATTAAAAAGTTTTGTCAATACAGCATGACGTCGTGTGTCGCTTACCCACTCACTTATTCTATCACTCGCTCCTTCACTGACTTTCAGTAGTCAATCAGTCGACAGCTTGAAGAATAATTTGCGGGTTGTCTTCGTTGGATGTGTGATTAGGTTTTGTTACAAACTTGTTAAAAACTCATTACTAGGTCAAGTTTGGTTTCAATTTTGTTGGCATACACTCACCCTACCCAGCCGTGTGCACACCCAAACATGCATGTGTGCACGTATGTGCGGCGTCGTCATTGTTGTGCACGTATATCAATTAAAACTTTTAGCCAGCTTTGATGAATGAAGCGTCACAGCGTCACAGCGTCTGCTTAGCCCCCAACAACTTGTATTGTATATTGTATTATGTTGAATGTAGGAAGCTTTCGGGCGTAATAAATGTCTTTGCTAATGGGCCGGATCAAAACTCTGACCATAGCAAGTTGGTCTTGCCGTTGCTTAGTATTGTTTTCAAGATTTATGTTCATTTATTGTGGCAGAGAGGAAATAAAAAGCATGGATTACTCTTTTTTTCTGTTAACATGCAGCACTTTCTTACATGTGTTAACGAAATTTATTTTATTTTTAATTAAATGTGACATATAAATAATATCAAGTAAATAGCAAATCTTGGGTTTAACACTGTCCAAAAATAACATGTTCTTTCCTATTAAAATACGTACGTTCTTTAGATAAATATGACTAGATAGATGCATACAGTACATGTAGTTCATCCCAAGTGTCTCAAGTTTTTTGGTCAAAAAATTGTAAAGGTTAATTTTTCATATTTATGAGAAAACACACTAGACAAGCCTTCATCTTTATCCAGACTTGACAGACTTGACGCGGAAAACGTGCTTGATTGTAGATTATAAATCATATTCGACTGTAGATGGTAAAAATTAAATAGGGTATATTAGTTTTGTTATGTTTTTGTAGTACTATTGATATTAGAAAAACTAATATACACTAGATAAAAGATAAGCTTCACTAGCTTAAATATGTATAAGAACTGTCTAGCAGTGTATCAGGAAAAATGACAATCGCATTCTTTCCATTTCAGCTTTACACCATTTAATAGGGGTAAATTCTGTGATAATTTTATCAGACTGTTGCTGAGCTACTGCTACGGCTACTGCTTCTGCTGCTGGTTTCATCCAAAGTTTTTATCTTTTGGCTTTGCGTTTTACCGAGAAAGCCAAGTTTTATGATTGAGCTTTTTTATCAGCGCTGGAAGCGTTTCATTATGGGTACTCCTGATGCTCTGGTTGTGCGCCAAATGGTTGGAAATTTTTGTATTTATGGGTTGCCGTTGCCGTTGCCGTTGCCGTCGTGTTCGTGACATTTTTAAAATCACGTTCAACCGCAAGCGGACCGACGAGCAAACCAGCTCAACGATATATCGTTGACTATATTGGTATTTGCGGGCGGGCAATATGAACGACGAGCTATGGATGTGGTTATGTGCGAGTATTAATAACGATCTGGCTAAATGACGTGCACACGGTTATTGCAATCGGTTGTCAACTTTGAGATTCCAAGCGGAATGTCTCTGAAATATATGACTTTCATTTTGGGCGAGGGTCGAATTGTACAAAGTGCCAAGTAAATATGCACGGCAACATTTTCCACTTTTACTTTGAGCAAAATGTAATCAAAATGAGCGACGGCCAACAATGAAAACGGCAACAAATTAATTGACGTTGAGCTATTTGAATGGACACTTTAATACCCTGAATAAACACGTATTATGACTTGATAATACATTCTGACCACAATTGTAAATTGTGTCTGTTAAAGAATCATTCATATTTTGTTGCAAATTAAACAGTAAAAGAGACAGTAATCAAGGCTTAATACTTGGCTGGAATGGAAATGTTCATAATCAAATTCCATTTCATTCTGTACTGTAAACCTAGACTTTAATACGAACCGCATCTGTATTAGTGAAAAATGACTAATATAATTAGAATCCTTCCCCTATATTATGGTTAATGGTTAGTACATGATTAACTTTTTATAATGAGCACGAAGGCTATAGCTGAGGAAACACATAAAAAACATTGATATCAAATATATATATACATATCTGTATATGTATAAGAAATTTTAGGTTCTAAACTCTAATATTTTTATACGAATTTTACCTTTTAAAGCAATAACTCATTATCTATAACTCTGATTAGAAGGTTAAAACTTGTTCTATATACAGAAAAATATATATTATATATATATTTTCATATTTGTTCATTTAACTAAAAGTTAGTTTTTAGATTCCTACTAGATTGATATAATGTATCTGACAGCTAGAGTATTAAATCTGTGCTGTATAGCAGCTGAATAACTTTCATTTCTTGATATTATTTTATTATTGTAATTTCTTTTCAATTAACAATGCGAACGACAGAAATTGCAATTGGTAAAAGCAAAAGTAACGAGCCAAGTTAAACTCAGGGGTTCCATAATGCTGCCATATCCATAGAAATACACCCATCCCCCTCTCCTGCTTCCACCTCCTTCCATACGTCTGTTGTTTGGTAATGGAAAATGGCAGCTTGGCAAATTGCCGCCCGTATTTAATAAGTACAAATGATAATAATGAAAAAATGAGACAGAGACACTAATTGTGTTTCAGATCTTTGCCTGATAATGTGGGTACGTGGTTCTCTGCACCACTTGCTGGTTGTCTTTTGTCTGAGCTGCTGGAACTGGGACAATTTGTGCTTTTCAATATACCATTTGCCGGCCGGCGCTTGAGATATTATTTGTTACCATTTATTTATTTTTTTTTTTAAGGTTTTGTTGGTGCTTTCGCTCATTTTTTTATCGCCTCATCATGAGGTGTCGACGACATCTTTTCATTTCTTTTCATTGCTCGCACAATTTCCGCAACGCCATTTTACAATTGTCCGAGCCACTGGGCCTGGACCACAGTTGAATCTCGCCCCATTCTTGTCCAGCTACTGCTGATCTCTGGAGTTCTCTCAACCTCTCACCCTCTCTCTCTCTATCTCCTCTCTCTGTTTCTGGCTGTCTATTTATCTCTTTGCACAGTCGCGCATTTTACAGCTGTCGCTGCTGTTGACACAAATCATTCGCTAGAAGTGTTTTTCCTGCCCCTTGCCTTACTCTTCCATTTCCATTCTGCTCTGAGCTCCGTGACCAAATGTATCTAGAACTCGTATCGCTTACACTTGGGTCCAGCACAAAAGCATTTACTATAACCAAGCCAAAATGTTGGTACAAATTCCAGTTTTGTTTGAACGCTCGCAAATTGTGTGGTTAAACAACTGTTACAAATGTCTGAGCAAGTCATCTTATCTTATTTATTTATATAAACTACATGATATAGGAAACCCTTGAATCTGATATTCTAGTTAATTGATTTGATAGTTCAATTATTTACTTATATACATACTTAAGGGTTTTTGTGTATATTATTAAACTCAATTCTTATTATCCTCTATTAAAAATTCCTTTGTTATCCAATGACATGTTTAACATTTTGTCTACATTTCTTTTGTTAACTCTTTGGCTTGTGGAAGTCAATAAATTGTTTACATACATTTTGCAAATTCCTGACTGCCATCCCATTAAAGCGAGAGACAAGGCAGAACTCAGGCCAAATTATTTTTCCAAACATTTCAAATATGCTCGAGGAACATAGCGTACAAAAAAAAGTTGATCAACATTTTCGCACTTGCCTGGTCCCACTCCCAAGCACAGACAAATTCAAAAGCATTGGGCAAAAATGTAATTCAAAACATTTTTCAAGTGCTCCAGTTTTTTCTATGTGCGAGTGTGTATGTGTGTGTGTGTGTGTGTGAGTGTGAGTGTTTATGTGTCGTAAGTGCATGTGTGTAAAGTTGTTTATTAAACTTTTACACCACAAATGAAGAAAAAATGAAGAATATCTGAAGCAGATGAGGGGAACTTGACCATGTCGTCGCCAGTTGCCAGTTTCCAGTTGCCAGTTGCCAGTTGTTGTTGTTTGTCAAGCCGTTACTCAGCAGCGCCTCTCGCCTCGTCATCGCATTCGTAATCGTCATCATATTCATCATCATCATCATCATCATCTTGGCAGCCACTGCTCCTGGCCAGCATCTCCTAATGGACATCGCCCTGTTTGCGCTGCGCTTGTCGTGTCTCGTTTATTGATGCCACATCTCACATCTCACATCTCTAAGCTCCAGCTGCAGCCCCAGCTCCAGATCCGACTTCGACTCCGCCAGAATGAAATTGCGCAAGCGAACAGACAAACAGCCACATTCATTGTTGTTGTCGTCACTCTTTGGCTCTTTGGCTCTTTGTTTGGATTCGTCCACAATCCAGAGCATCCGGACTATCGGGCGTTGCCGTTGCCGTTGCCGTTGCCGGGACCAAAACAAATCTCTGCTCGTATCTCTGCAGGCCACAAGCGGAAAACTCGTTACAGCAATGCAGCTGATGACAGGACAAGAAAATTTCAAGATAGACAAACAAAATTCATTCGAAATTAATAAAATTGCTGCCATGGTAAACCGTTTAGCAAACAGTTTTGTGGTTCTGTTTTCACAAGAATTAAATCATAAAACGGATTCAAAAGTTAAAACTGCCTTAACTTTATTTATTAGATACACTCTCAACGAAGTTAACGGCCGCTTAGTTAAAAGCCAAAACTGAGGCACTAACTGATTAACCAAATTACGGCCAAATTATTGGCAACACTTCGTTTTGAATGTTGAAAGTGAATCAGCTGCTGGATTAGCCATATAATGCCTAATTCCTAAGCTGTCTTAAGAGCTTTTGGTCAATTACCTGAAAGCGCTTTGCAACATTGAAACTCCAAGCTGGCAGCATTAAAGCGGATTTAGTAGAGCTTAAGGCTTAGGCTGAATGCCTTTTGCCTGCTTTTGGTTAAATAACTGAAAACACTTTCGAGCACTAAAGCTCTTTTTGAGCAATTTACAAAGTTGGCAGCGCCCAAACAGCTTTAAATTTATGGGTCAGCTTTAGTGCGGTTTGCAATATGCTCAGGGCTAAGTCATATTAACTGTTAGAAAAGGCATCCAGCTTGTTGTCCTTGATCTACTGTGCCAATTCGAAACTATATGGCGACCGATTCGTTTGGCTTTCGAACAAGTTCTTCGTAGCTAACTGTAAAGAGCAGACAGTGTGATCTGCAATGCTAGTTATACTGATTCATTTCATTGATTTTCGCTAAACTAGTTCCGTGGAGGCAACCATCCTGCTCCAACTTGTGCAATCGCTGGCGAAATCCAAAATTGTGTCATAACATTACAAGCAAGCTGCTCAACTTGGCCCGAGCAGCTTTGCTGAACCTGAACCTATCCCACCGTGGGGCAGCTTGTGATCTCAGCGGTATGGGATTTGAGAGGCGCAGAGACCTGTTTTGCAACTGCAGCATGCAGCATGCAGCAGCTTTCATGACGCAAAAGGCAATGGCAATGCAGATGCAGCTGATATGTTGACTTATGGGCCATCTAGGCACGGAACGGAACGGAACGGCCCGGTCCGGGTTGGCCCGGCTCATCCAGCCGAGCTTGTTTGCAAAAGTGGGTCGTCGTCGTCGTCGTCGTGGAATGTGATTTGTGGCCAGCCTCTTACGACAGTTAAATGTGTGAATGTGTGAATGTGTGAACATGCCCTGACAACCAGCCACTCAACTCCCATTTCTCTCCATCTCTCTTGTTGCAGCGAATGTGTTTCAATGATGTTACTGCCTTCGGGGCGTTCGAATAGTGATGTCTATCCGTTGCAAAATGTCAACACAACAGCAGCGTCCAGCGTGGGCGGTCCCAAGCCTCTGCTACTGACAAGAACATCTTCGCCGCAGTTGACGACGCTGGCAACCTTCAATGGCGCCGCCAACGCCCACACAGGGCTACGATCCAACTCCTCAGCTGCCTTCTGCGCGACATTAGGGGGAAGCACGCAAGAAACGGCCGGAAGTCTGTCGGGGACCGGAACACAGGCGACAACAGCGACGTCAACAGCGTCACCGACAACGACAACAACGGCAGTCGCAACAGCAACAACATTAACAACAACAACAACAACAACAACTGCAACGGCAACTACGAACGCTGTCAACCCGGGCTTTGGGCCTGGCTTCATCTACGACCCCATTTCGGTAGCGAGTCATGCGGCCAGCGTACCCGTCGGAAACTGGGGTGAAATTGATCGACACTTGGACGCCGTCCAGGAAAAGCTCAAAGCGGGCTGGACAGTGCATGTGGGCAAGGAGGGCAGACTCTATTACTGCAAGTAAGTGAATACATAAATATAAATATGTTCATAAATATATGGGATATAGCTTTCTTTCCTATATACTAACTAGTCGGATGACCTTAATAGGCGCCATCGATCCGTCTTAAGTTTGTGTTTAACGCAGATATTTCCTTATAATTAGCTTAAAACAATGCACAATGCACAATGCCTTAAGATAAGCTGTTTGTTTACGGCTTATTGTTTGAGTGTAAAATGCCTCAGGATATATATACTGTATATATACTGTACTTTATAGGTTAATTGGATTTCTCATTGTGCCTTAACTTAATTATATGATGGGTTTCGGCATTTATATACTCTATAAGCGGGTAATATTATATCTGCGTGAAATTCGAAATTCATTATTCATATATAATCTATTCAACTACAATTTTAAAATATTATTATGATGATTTCGTCTTATAGAATTGTACTAGTTGTTCTGTTTTGTTTATCCCCATTAAACAAATTGTATTACAACATAATGTATTTGGTCGATAAATTGCACACCAGGAAATCAAAATAATATTATGAATTATTTACACATATAATTTCGCACTCGAACCTTGAAATAGATACGCATATTGTTTGCAGAGTATTATTAAGTCATACACCCACACCAGCTGATGGCCATTGTTTCAGCTGAATGTGTCCCTTTGAAAGGATCGGGTCGGGTCGAGGCGGACTGTCTGTCAGGCTGACTGCCTCTATGAATGCCTGGCTGCTGCACATAAATTGATTATGCACGAAATTCTATTAAATAATTTTACACTTTGTTGCACATCAAACTGGAAGCGTACAAAATGCCATAAGAGCTGAGGGCGTGGCTGAGCATGGAGCAAGGGCCATGGAGGGGCGCAGCTATATGGAAGGAGGTCCACAGGGGAAACTAGGGGGAGAGACAGCTGCCTGCCTGCCTGCCTGGCTGAATGAATGAGCATTGGTTGGGTTCGGCATCGGTTCCACACTGACATTGGGTAGCCATGAGCCACATGCTCGCAGCTCGCAGCTCTCAGCTCTCAGCTCTGAGCTCTGAGCTGTCGGGCAAAGTGCAAAACTAATTATCACAATTGTGTGCAGCCAGGAAATGAAGAAAGACAGCAACGGAAGCCACCAAGGTAGGCTGACTTGGGTTTGGTTATGGCATGGAATGGGGATCGGCCTAGCCTGTCCTGGGTTGGCCCGATTATGGCTGCACTTTATTGCATAGCCGAGCAAATAACCCAATTAGGTTTGATTAATCTCAATTGAAATGCATTTTGTCAGTGTGCGCAAAAAAAATATATCATGGTGCGATAAAGCGGGGCAGAGAGTGTGAAAACAGGTTCAGGGTCAAGTGTAACTTACTTTCAAACTTTGCAATAGCAAGCCATCAGCTTAGCTCCTTAATTTGTAGATTTGTCATTTAAATACATTTAAATAAACAGTGTAATTATGTTATTTATTTATCCTATAGCCATTTAACGCAATCGTCGGGATGGCTGCCAGCCTGCGAGGATTGGAGCAAGCATGAGGAACTCTCCTATGGTTGGGAGCGTGCCATAGATTCCAAGGGTCGTTCCTATTTTATAAAGTGAGTAGAGCATTATGCAGTTAGAGTCAATTTAATTACTCAAATACCCTTTAATTTGAACAGTCATTTGAACAAGACGACCACGTATGAGGCGCCCGTGTGCATACGTTGGGACGAGAATCCGCCGGAACCGCGTCTCGTGCTGCTGCAGCGAAGCGCAAGCCTTGGCTTCGGCTTTGTGGCGGGCAGCGAGCGGCCGGTGATTGTGCGATTTGTTACTGAGGGTGGGCCGAGCATTGGAAAACTGCAGCCGGGCGATCAGATACTGGCGGTCAACGGCGAGGATGTCAAGGATGCGCCGCGCGATCATGTCATACAATTGGTGCGTGCCTGCGAGGCCCAAGTCTCGCTGCTCGTCTGCCAGCCCATGGCACACTGCGTGCTGCCCGGTCGGAAGTCCACGCTCCTCTCAGCCGGAAAGCGAGCCAAACTGAGGACGCGTCCTAGTCGAGTACGATTTGCGGAGAGCGTGTGCGTCAATGGAGCGCCACTGTTTCCAGTAAGTGAGGAGTCACAAGCCAGTCACAACATTTACTCAATTGGTTTCACTTCCACTCATGACAGCCGTCGGCGTTCTCGCTGGGCGACATTTGCGTGCCGCCAATGGCAAATGTACTCAAGGTGTTTCTGGAGAATGGCCAGACCAAGTCGTTCAAGTATGATGCCACCACCACAGTGCAGGATGTGGTTACCTCGCTGCTGGACAAGCTCTGCCTGTGCTGCGGCGAACTCTTCAGCCTGGTGCTGGAGCATGTCAAGAGTCTAAAGCGTAACAAACTGACGCTGCTCGATCCGCAGGAGTCGCTGGCACGGGTAGGTCCAGAAGTCCACATTTATATTCCATGACCTAATGCAATTTGTTGCCTTTGCAGATTGCCGCTCGACCGGGCGCTCACAAGCTCCGCTGCCTGTTTCGCATCACCTTCGTGCCCATTTCGGCCGCAGAGCTGGCACAGAGGGATCTGCATGCTCTGGACTATCTGTACATGCAGTGCTGCAACGATGTCAACCAGGAGCGATTTGCACCCGAACTACAGCCGGAGCTGGCACTTCGTCTGGCCGCCCTCCACATGCACCAGCATGCACTGGCCAATAATTTTGCGCCAGCCAAGCTCACCGTAAAGCTTGTTGAGTGAGTGTCCAAACGGCAATTTTCCCTCTATAGGAATGGCAATCATCATTTTTTCTTACTCTCTAAAAGGCGTGAATTTGGTCTCGATCGCTTTGTGCCCGTTTCTCTTTTCGAGGGCATGAAACGCAAGGAGCTGCGGCGACTAATTTCACATTTCTTAAAGGTCAATGCGGAGATGACGGGCTCCAGCAAAGTTCTGACTCAGCTGCAGGTAAACATATTCATATGAAATTAGAAATTAGGGCTTAAGTTTTGAATTAAATTCCTTGCAGGCTAAACTCCATTATCTAGATATTATCGCTAGTTTACCAAGTTATGGCGCCAAATGTTTCAGCACAAACCAAAGAGAGGGCGTGGAACGCGTTCTGCTCGTGAGTCCACGCTTCGGTCTTAGCCAAATATCCAGTGCCCGCAATTCGGTGGTAAGTCGGGGTCACATCCAATAGCCTGGCCAAATAATAAGTAACCTTTTTTGAGTATAGCCACAGCCCATTTCGGCCATAGAGGACTTTACGCATGTGATAGTTCATCGGGAGGACGACATCACCTGCAGCGTATCCATTTACATGCTGGGCGATCGAGCAGTGAAGTTCATAATGGAGGATCGGGATGCCTGCGAGTTTAGCCTGGTGCTGGGCGGCTACTATCGCCTGCTCACAGGTAAGACAACTCAGAAAGCAAAGCTCGATGGCATCTAAATGCAGTTTCGCTTTTAGGCAACATGTTGAATGTGCTACGGGAGCGCGAACCCCATGAAGAGGACAATGCGCCGGCCTTCTTGTCGCAGCACACGGTGCTGCCTGCTGGCTGGAGCTATCTATTGCCCTTCCATACACGTGCACACAGCGTCAACTTTCTGATAACGCCGCCATATCACCCGATGCCGCACCAGGCGGTGTTGTCTCAGCCACAACCAGCGCAGCAGCTGCCGCCATTGCAGCCGCAAGCGTTGCCCTATGCCACGGATTTGGATCTACACAGCGTAATGGCCACAGAGCTGCTGGAGGAAGCGGCCAAGGACTCCGGCCTGAGCGATAGCAGCGGCAGCAACTATTGCAGCGAGGGACGCAGCCAGCTGGCCGTCGAGGCCAAGAACGAGCAGGTGCTGCGACGTGTCCAGGAGCTTCAACAGCTGGTCCAATGCTCCGAGCAGTACCTCAACGAGCAGGAACAGGAGCTGCAGCAAATACCGATACAGCAGCAGTCACAGCAGCTGGGTCATGGAGTGGCCATGTTGGAGTTTGACAGCGACTGCGACAGCCTGAACAGCAGCAAAGTTTCCTCCACGGAGGAGAGCAACAACATTAACCACACGAGCGGAGCTGCCACGCCCTCGCTGAAGCACAGCGACTCGCTAACCCTGCTGGCCGAGACGATCAGCCACGAGCTGACTGGGATTACCCAGGGCCTAAATGCCATACCGGAGCCGGTGTCTGCTTCGGCACCGCCCACACCCGCCACACCCAAACGCAAGCCCAGCCTGTGCAGCACCTCCAGTCCGCGTCCACAACGCAAACTCAACGGCTTCAGTCAGTTGCTGAGCGACCTGCAGGCGCTGGGTACAGATTTCTCGCAGAGCGAAAGCGATTCCGAGTCGGTGGCCTCGCCAGCGCAGTCGCCAACAACTCGACGTCCACAGCAGCTCCTCCAGCCAGGCGTCAAGCAACAGCTGGCCCAGCGCAGCAGCTTCGGACTGCACAGTCCCGATGGCACCCACTTCGGAGCCGAGACGAAGGACTACAACTTACGCGAGTATCTGCAGCAGCTCAAGGAGATTAGCAATGTGCCCGCCGCGGACACAGACGTGGCCGCTCGCCAGCTATCCGAGATCTACGGCTTTGAGGTGCGCGAGGATACGTTCATTGAGACAGATACGGATTTAATTGATTTGCGTGCCATACCGCCGCCCCAGACGCCCGACGAGCTGGACTCATTGTCGCTACTGAATGCGGCTCCGCCCAAGGGCTTTGAGGCCGAAGAGCTGGACAGCTTTCTCCAACAAATGTTGGTGGCACCGCCAACACAGAAAGCCACACCTGCTAAGGAGTTGACCCCCGAGGAGATTATGTCCTTTATAATACCACCGCCACCAAATCTGGAGACGCAGCCGGAGACGGAATGCCTGTACAGCAATTCGGTGCAGGCTAAACGGGAGTTTTTCCAGACGGTGGCCAATGGCAACAACAGCAACCACAACCACAACCACAAGGATCAGACACCACATGTCATTGAGTATCCCACCGTGGAGCGGAAGAGCAAATTCAGCTGCTGTCCAACATCCAAAAAGGAGGATGTAACGCCTCTCGATGAGACGTTGCAGCCATTGCAGCCTCCACCGCGCACCCAGAGCACAGAGCAAATGACTCCGCCGCCGGCGCGTCCGCCCAAAAGCGCGGAGCTGCTGCAGCGATTCTCACCCAAAAAACAGGTGCGGATCATTGGACCGGTAAGTGTGCCATTGCGTGAGCTGTGCCCGCCACAGCTGCCGCCTCGATGCAGTCCCACAACCAACTCGGAGCCGGCAACGCCGCAGACAGCAATTCCAACCACAATCACAGCCACATCAGCGGTGAGTGCGCCAAAGAAACCCCCGCTGCCACCCATTGCCAGTCGCCCACGTCCCGTCAATGGCACGCCCACACCCGCCACCACAACATCTCCGCCTATACCGGCCACAGCCCGCCTACCCAATGCGCATTCCAATGGTCAGCCGGCGCTCCCGAAGAAGCCGCAGCAGCTGCATGGTGAGAAGCTGTTCATCAAGAACGGACATCTTATTGACGGCGAAGCGCTGCTGGCTAAAACGGATGTGGCCATGTCCGGCCTGCTCATCAAACTGGATCAGGTGGCCGCCCAATGCTCGGTCGCACAGGCTGCTGGCGGCGGCACCAGCATTGATGAGGATAAGTTTCAGCGCGCACGCAACGAGCTGACG
This sequence comes from Drosophila pseudotalamancana, assembly GCA_037075185.1. Classification (NCBI taxonomy): domain Eukaryota; kingdom Metazoa; phylum Arthropoda; class Insecta; order Diptera; family Drosophilidae; genus Drosophila; species Drosophila pseudotalamancana. Next base: position 106,698 of record JBAMCK010000211.1, read on the forward strand.
GAACAGACACTGGCCCTGGTCACGGCGAGCAAGTTTTTGGTGGCCTCCATGTCGGACATGACACTAATAACGCTGCCCGATCACCTGACCTCCTGTCTGACGGCCATTCGCCGCATCACGGAGCTGGCGCAGGACATGACGCGTCACACCTCGGCGCCGCTGCAGACCCGCAACATTGTGCTCAAGGTGCACGATGTGGCGAGCAGTTTCCGGGAGCTGGTCAGCGTACAGATTGGACCCATTGGTGCCGGCCAGTTGGCTCTGCAGGCGGAATGCCTGGCCAATGTGCTGGCCACACTGCTGCGCAGTCTGCGCGTTTTCTCGCCCTAGAAACAAGCGTGACCCAATCCTATCCAAGGCCACGACCACGACATATCGTTCGCCCGTATATCTACTCAACTATCAAACTAACAAACAACTAGCTAAATACCCTTTAAAATATACTTACACTATTTTACAGGTAAAGAGCAACGTCAGAGAGTCGTTGGTCTGAACTTAGGCTAGGCTTACGTAAGAAACTCTATCGGAAACTCGAACATAACCAAATCTATATACAATTACACACACACGCATACAATTATCTTGTTCAGTTGCTTCAGATATACACACATATAGAACCAAAGTCAACTATAACTATATAGCAACAATTTAAGTTTTCTTTATTCAATCCTATATACAATTTAGGAGGTGTCATATTTTATATTGTAAATTATTAACTTTTAGCTTTTGATAGCCTTGTTTATAAGTTTACCAAAAGATGAAATAATTAGTTTTTCTGTGAAATGCTCAATTTGAAGTTAACCTGGTAAACGCCTTTATATATATATATATATAAATATATATAAAATAGTCAACATCTGAATGCGATTTTAACCAATATAATAATCAATAAATAAATTATATCAAATCTTCACATCTAACTGCATGCAACTAACTCGAATTTCTGTGTAACCTATTTAAAAAAAAGAAAAAAAAAACAAATACCAATTTATTTGAAAGAACTCGAACTTTTTTTAGCTATGTATCTCTCTATCTCTTTCTAATTGTTAACGATAAACCAATTTAAGTAACTTCATGACTTGAGTGTAGACCAATTTATATATGTATTTGTAACAAAATATCTTAAAAAAAAAAAGAAAAAAGTACTATACAATATTTAAAATATATGTTTATTTTTAAATTACGGCGTTAGTATATTTTCTTATGTACATATATATATGTAATACATATATACAATTTACATACATTTCATATACATACTATATACGTATACATATATCAAAAAAACAAAAAATATTAAAAAATTAAAAAAAATATTGACCAAACAATAATCAAAATTTTAACTTGTGATATAAAAAAAATGAATTAGTGAAAACCCAATGCTTTGTATTTGTTTAAACCATTTTATAAAATAATAATTTGTTAATACTGCATCATAATTTGTTGTTATTGTTTACGTCTTTTTGTTGTAGAGATTTAATTGAAGTACAAGAATGCGCACTAAGTTGTAGCTTTAACTAATCTATAATCGTCTATTGTTTATTATTACAGCAATAATAATTATTAATCAATTAGAGGAAAAATATAAAAATATTTCGTAGTGCTAATACAAACTAAACGGGGTTTTGTTTCTATTTTGTTTTCAATTTTGTTAACATATAATAAACTTAACCGTTTGCATAAGAAATACGTACACATATACAAATATAACTACAAGTAATAATACATATTAAGTATACATATTGAAAAATGTACAATGTAAAACATGTAACTGTTTATGTATATCATACAAAAGTAAAATATTTAAAATAAATTCAATAAATATACCAAAGGCACAATAACGCTATTACTTAGAAAAAATAAAGAATAAATTAAATGCTGATACCTTAGCAACATTACAATATCATTTCAAAAATTGTTGCTATAAAAAAGTGCTGGATAGCGCAACAACTTGATACACGCTTTATATACATACGACCTGACAGCTGGTTAAACTGTGGTCAATTGCAGCACTGCACTTTTTTATAGTACAAAAGAGAGCTGCCATTTTTATTAGATATCGATAGGCAATCGATCATCACTAAGTCTAACAGACGAGACAGCCCGACGGCAGCTCGAACTTTCGCGCGGATTTTAATTCCGTTGCACACGCCGTTACGTTCACTAGGAAAGGAAACTCACAGACAGCTTGGGTCCGCGATTTTTAACAAACCGAACTTGTGCCGCAATATTATTACAATCGTTCGAAATGAATTCAAATACTGTCGACGCTGAGGATCAGCAACTAAGCAATAACTTGCAGCTTTTGAATTGGGAGCTTTGCTCCTTGGTTGACAAAGATGAGAACGAGTCGCATTCCGCGCAGTTTTCAAGTTGCAACAGAAGCGGCACAAGAAGCGTGTTGCAAGATCTTAACCACAGACTGCGTGACTTGGAGTTGGATTCGAATGCGCCCCAATTTGAATTCCACGGATTTGGGTGCAGTCAATCATTGGGCATGCACAAGCGTCTGATTAACCCGAACGAAGGTGCCATCAAAAAGAAGCCCAAATCAAATGCGGCCGGCAGTGGCCAAACTAATTGGCCGGCGCGCCAAAATCAAAATCAATTGCAGAAGGAGAACATATTGAATCAGGAGAAGCGTGGAGCGATTAATATGGACCAAATGCAATCCTTTGAGCTATTTGGCGACTGGTGAGTGCTTCACTGTGCGTAATGGCTGATTAGAAGGAAATCAATATTTATAATTACAGCATCGAGAATAATTTAGTGCTGCGATTGATGAACTTATTTACGTCTCTGCATGAGCACATCTACGCAGAATTTCCCAGTCGTCAGCTTAATTCGTTACCATCGGGCTACGCTTTTGACTTGCCCAGAAAGCACTTGACTCCCAAGGGCTGTAATATACGCCATCAAGTGCAGGTGCTGGGCACTAAGCTGGAGCGGTTTATTGGACGACTGCGTCGCATCCTGGAGACTAATCGGCACTTTGACTACACCAAGTACACCGAGTGCGACGGTCTTCTTAATGCCGTTGGGCAGGGTCAGAGGGCCCTTAAGCAGTTCACTAACAAGGAGGTTCGACATCGTAACTTTCTGTTTATCAACCACTTGGCTGCTGGTAAGCTAATCAACTGTAAGGATTTGAATTTGAATTTAATAAGTTTTATTGGCAGACAATGCTGCTCAGCTGGAAATACTTCTGCGTGATCTGCGTGATCGTATCAAGGCTGCTCACATTCACATTTATGTTTTCAACTGGGAAATGGACATTGAGCACCGCTATTCGTCAACCATGACAGCTACTCTCGCGGAGACCAATAAGCGAGCTTTGGCACTGGCTGCCACCGAGCTTCATGCAGCTCATCCACAAGAGTTTACGTTCGAGGAGCAGCTTATTGCCGACCACTATGAGCTGGGTAACGTTGTCAGCTGCGCCAAGGAGCACGATGACTTTTTAACAGCACTTCTCCAATCGCCTGAGAACTATTTTCCACCAGAGATTATTGACTTGTGCAAACCGCCCAAGAATGACGGCCGTGTGCTTCCTGTTCCACCTGCCGCTGTTGCTATCGATGAGGCTGCAGATAGTTTGGAGCATTTGGCCTTTGGTGGCGATATTCTTGAATTGGCACCCTCATCGCCCCCAAGAGTCAGTCATCGCTCCCATATTCCAAAGTGTAACAGGGCTTAAAGATTAAAGAAACAAATAATACAATTTACCTTAACAAATCTCACAGTTCAAATTTTTAACCACTGAGAAATTAAATGAATTGCATCAGAAATTAATTATTATTATAAATCAGCATTTTCGATACTCTATGCAAGAGTAGCTAAATATTATATATATATATATAGTATTATAAGTAAAAAGAAAAGATATGTTCCTTAGACTATTGATATATATTGATTCATTTTAAATATAATTACTGAATTACTGATTATTATTCATTATATTTTCATTTTAAATTTTAATTTATAAAAATTATTATATACCTTTACTCGAATGCTCTGAATTTTAATCTGGTTTTTAACACATATATTAACACGTATATGAACAATAAAAAAAAACTTTGATTCAATTATCTATTTAGCTCCAACTGGGCAAGCTTTAAAACCATCTTAAAAGCAACTATAACTCGGGGAATGCAATTATAAAGGGAACAAAACTTGTTCGTTTAATTGTTGTCTTATAAAAAATAATTTAACAAAGATTCAACAAACAAAACTGAGAGCGTTCAAGCGTCTGAGAAGAGTTGTTCGAGCGGTAGTTTTCCTAAGGTTTTATTTAAAACCGACTTGAAGATAAGACCCATGGCACCGGCTATATCTGGCTGCAGCTCATTGAAGACTTCGCTCCAGTTGTCGTTGATCAAGACATGTAGGTTTTCGCTAAGATCCTTCTGTCCATTAAACAAACCCTCAAGCTTATAAATAACACGCGATGGATCCAACTTCAACTTAACCTCGACCACTTTCGCATACGTCTCTTTCGGTCCCTTGGAGACGTGTTCACGTTTCACAATGGCATTCACCTTACAATTTTCTACAATTCTCGTAATAAGTAACAAGCATTATGTAAAATATAAGGTATTATGTACATACCGAGAATAATTTGGGCATTGCCCTTTCCGACAATGGGGAGTATCAAGACCTTGCCGTCCACGCTATACGGACCCTGGAGCGTAATTTTTGGAATAACCATATCGAAAGTAATGGGACGATTGACATCTTGGGTGAAGGCTCTAAGAGAACGGATATGATTACATTCAAATATCTGATCATAACCAATCACCTATATTGCTATATGCAATCCACTTACGACACTTTCTTAACTTCAGATCCACTGAGACCGAGCAAATCCGCATTGTGGAAGCTTAGATCAATGCTAACCGGACTGTTGAGATTCTTGGCCAGGCTGAACTTCTTGATATGCAGCGGATCCAACTTAACCAGTCCCAATTCCTTGATTCCCGTCGTGGCAAAGTTCTTTATCACATAGTTCATGCCCTCCAAGAGACATTTCTCATCCACAATTGTGCATTTCTTGATGTTAGCGGCTGGAAGGATATATTTAATATTCGAGTTTTTACAAATTTGCATATGTCATGTCTATATATCCATTTATATAATTAGCCCATACGAAGATCGGAAGCGGGTCCGCACGAGTATATATTGAAGCAGCTAAGCAGCAACAGCGAAATAATTAACAAATCCATTTAGAAGAGATGTTTGATATGCCTCGCGTCGCCTTCGGAATGTGACTGATGAACTTTTCTCTGGATGCAACGCCTTTTATAGGGCTTGTTACTCGAGAGTACGCTATTAAAAATACTTATTATACTGTAGTATTTTAATGTGATCTGTGCTTTCTGTTTTACAGTTGCTAAATTGCCTTCTGTCTCGTTTTATCATTGACTTTTCGTGGTTCTGAGTCAGATGTACTTAGGGGCTTTCAGGAAATATTATTTTTATATACCCCTTACTTTTACGTGTATGACCTTGAATTTTATCATAAGCGTAATCCTGGAAGTTAATAAGTTTCAAGGTTGAAAGTTATAATATATAAAAATATGTGATCAACTTTGCCTCCAATTGAATTTTGGGGTGAATGCATTGTAATAGATAAAGAGTTTTCCAACTATACATAAAGGGTATAATAAAGTCTAGAATTGATTATTTACTGTCGTTTCGTTTAAGGTAAAACCAGCCGCATGGTAGGTAAGCAATTATTTTATTGCATTGTAAATTGACCTTTTTAAGACTAGTTAATCCAAGTCAAGACCTTGCTTTATTTCTGATCTATTGCACTTATTTGCATTAACGATTATATTTTGCCTTTTATGGTTTTATTCAATGAGTCAAACCTGCTTGAGATATCATTTTCTCGAATAATTCCATTTAAAAAGAAATATATAATAACTTAATTTTGTTAGATATTAAATGAAGATAATCTTAAAACTAGAATCGTTTAAAGCTCTCGTGGCCTAGAATAAAAAAGTGGGTTTTTATTACAGCAAGATTTGAAGTGATCGTTGATCTTTCCCAAATGTTCTTTGCATTGCTAATTTAGTTTATTTCCCTATACATATATCTATATTTAAATTTGTTTTAAAATGCATTTTTTATAAATTCTTATTAATTCCAAAGCATAAAAAATATCTTTAGATTAAATTAAATATTATTTGATATTTATAAACGATGTCAATCTTTTTTTTCCGGATAACAGATAGAAGGGTAAAGGGAAATCAGAGTATGATATCAAATCTCTAAAAAATTTAATTTTATACATTTCTCCCTCTTGATTTATGTAAATAAATACTTTATTTATTTTATCCTATTACGAAATATCAAATCAAAAAAATAAATTAAAAAATTGATTTAGAATAACTGTAAGTTAAGATTTAGAATAACTGTAAGTTATCTGAAAAACTCTATTTGTATACTATAGTAAAAATTGTGGCATAACTTCAGGCGGTATTTAAATAATAATTTTTTTATGTACGACCCCAAAAATAGATAACAACATTTTAAAAGCATTAATGTTTAATTTTAAAATTATGCAATACTTCACAGAGTAGAAAATTTCCTTTTTTAAATTATTTAAAGTGTCTTTTTTAGAATATCATTATCATCATTTGATCCCGATTTTGTTCTGTTTACGGGCTATACTAGATATAATCTTCGTTGATGAGTAGTCTTAATTATATGTTAAAAAACCTTTAGGTTCACATGTATGTTAAAAAATTCTCGATATAATATTAGCACTAAATTGACACAAAAGCACACAAATAGATAGCAATCCATTGCAAAATGCTTAAATATAAATACCTAGGCGTCTAACGGCTCTCAGCCATATGTGATATAATCTTGAGTATAAACGTCTATAGAATTACCTATATTGTTAGCACCAAAGGCGTTTAATTATAAATCAACAGTTGAATAACCTTTAACCATACATTTTTTAAAACTAACTATTTTTGCTCTTCAGAAGCTGATAGCACTGAAAATAACCGGTAATAGATTCCAAGGGTGGAACTAAAGTTTTGTTAATGAATAGATTTAATTGCTTAACAGCCATAGTTCAATTGGCAATAAATGACAAGTATAATTGAATAATAGCCGAGTCGGTAACCTGTAATTTATGACATAACATTCATTTAATCCCCTGTCAATGGGTTTAAGTAACACAATATACTAGAGGGAAGATTGATTTGGTATTATTTACTACATATTTATTTACATTTGTACTAGATTAGCAGCTCACTCCTCAAAGTACTTGGCGTAAGGATACTTTGAAAATACCGTCGAAATAATATTTTGGAATATTTCAGCAAATGCGGATTGCATCGAATTTTGGACCTCCATGAATATAGCCTCCCAGTTCTCGTTGAGGAATGTGTTCATATTATCTCCCAAGGCCTTATCGCCATTAAACAGATTGCTGAAGTGGTAAAACAAACGTTCCGGTTTGGCGGTAAGTTTCAGATTGGTTGCCTCCATATAGGACTCTCCGTCCTTCTCAATGGTCTTGCCCGTAAAGCTTACTATGAAATCGCAGTTCACTAATGGGGATAACCATTAATATTGATCACTAAATTCATCTAATTATGGGACATACCCAATGTCATGTTGCTCTTTCCAGTTCCACTGATGGGCAGTATAAGAACCTTCCCCTTTATATTGTAGGGTCCGGCCAATGTCAACTTATCTGCATGCATGAGCAGTTCGTGTTTTTTGTCTATGTTCTGACCGAAGCCCCTAAATTGATGATTTGCATTAATTGTAGACTTTTAATGTAATTCCATTATGCGATGCCTAACTTACTTGACTTTACGAATCTTCATGGTGCTCAAACCATAAAGATTATTATCCGTGAAGGTTAGATCAATGTTGACCGGACTTTCTGCACCCTGCTTGATGTTCATTTTGGTCACGAGCAGAGGTTCAAGCTTAACCAAGTTGAAAGATTCATCGCCTTGCGTTGCCTTCTGGGTGATCAAATCGTTGATCACCTTCACAATACACTCCGAATCCCCGTATTTACAAGGCTTGGGATCATCGGCTATAGATGTGGAATGGAAAATGTAACTAAATGACAATTGGAATGTGGATCCTTTGCTTACGGAAATCCGCTTGTACGGCGAAAACGAAACAAACTATGACAATTAAAATAATTCGGGTCATTTTCAGAGTGCAACAAAACTTAAAAGTGATTCAAATGAATTTATAAACGCAACTAACTTACTTCTCGTCTATAGATCACCTTTTATAGCAGAGCTGCAGCAGAATAACAAAAAAAATATGTAACAGAAATTTTTCTAAAGTAATAATACTTTAAGCATCTGCTGCGCGTCTACAAATCTAGAAATCTAGCGCCATAAACAAATATAACCTGTTTCGATCTCATATTATATAGTACACAAATTTTGAGGAGGTAAGGGCTTTATATCACACTGACAGCTCAGAAACTGAGGCTATTTTTTATTAAAACTACACATTAAGAAGAGAATGAGTACATATACAAGCAAATTTAAGACTATTTACTGCCCGTGTTATCGTTCAAGAATTTTCATTCAGATAATGGAGAGAATGACTTTGAGTAAAATATATTAAAAATTATTTTCAGTGCAGTTTCGTAAAGGGTTTACTAATGCTTTAATTAAATAATTACATCTAATTGGTTGCTTACAGCAAATAATCTAGAACCATTTAATTCCTGTAAGTGTCCGACATCAAATCAGTTAAATGCTTGAATAGATTATACTAATGCTTTGATTATAAATTATACCTAATGATATAATGATTTATTAAATCGAATGATATATTTACAGCAAGAAGTTTCTTACATATTTTCTATGTATTTTAGTTAGTGACTAGCGGTCGGAGTGGAAGATTTCAAGAACTGTGTTAAATATATGTGTAAATCACATTTAAAATTTTTAATATTTAAAAATCATATGCATAAACCTTAGATGTCGTAATAGATTTCGAATGTAAGCAGAGTGTTTGAATTATCGCGTAAATCTCACATTGTGGATGTTAATTTTCTTTGTAAAATGTAAATAAATATGTTAAGGTGTATAGATCAAAGTTGACAGATTGTAAACTGTCAGATAAAAAATGTAAATAGTTAAGCGAACAGCCCGCTATATGGTCAGGAGCTTAACGCACAAACTTTAAGTACGAGCTAAAGCGACGCGAAGGCAATCAAACAAACACTTCACATATTATATTTGTATTTATCTTCCTGGCATAAAACTGAAACGAGTTTCGCATTAATTACCCTAACAGCATGATGGAGCAACTATTTGGGGGGACAATCCCCTACCCATCCCCAAACCCAATCCCATCCCCTTACCCCTCTTTGCTAATGTTATGTACGTACATATAGAATTAAGCCTGAGGCAGCGCTAAATATATCACAGATATGTAGTCCACTTCACTGTCCAGTTAACCTTTGGACACGAACCAGCCTCCTGATTCCCAACATTATCGTAAACAACTACAATAATAAGCAGCTCAACTTGATTAGAGTCCCAGCGACAGGTCTATAAGCGTATCCATCGACCAGTTGAGTGACTCGTGTGGCTTACATGGAACATTTTGCGTATAGTTTCAAGGTTAACTGGATATCAGTTGATTCAACGTTGGCTTTACCGTTGCCTACACTTGAACTTGACAACGGTTTTTGTATCTTTTATATGTATGTATATACATACATATACATACGTATGCATATCAACGGCTCAATGGCTCAATGGCTCAATGGCTAAAACCAGTATTCAAATGAGTTGCAGTTTGACTGCACTGTAAAAAAGGGAAAACTTTGCGTCAAGTGGATTCGAATTTGAAATTTTAATTTGATGGTCGCATTTGCATACAAATTCGTCCAATCACGTGAATTGTTTGGCAAATTGTTGGCTTAATTTATGCGCCGGCCTTGCGGAAATGTTGCTGAATATATAAACAAAATGTAAAGTTAAATATCAGTGAAAAAGGGAAAGACTTATGCAAGATGAATTCCATTCATGCTCAATGAACAAGGATCTAAGAGATAAAAGCTATATATGTATTAACTTTGAATACACAGCATAACTTTGCTTATTTCAATTACTGAGTTATTATTTTATTGGTTAATAGTTATACTATAACTTTGCTTAATTAGTTAAGCGTTGCTTTACCAGCAAACAGTCCATCGAAGTTTATGCCTAGGAAGAAGATACTCGCACACGTACACGCTTATGGCTAAAAACTTAGGGCTAAGACTATAGGTATATATGCATATATATATATTATTGATTTTAAGGTATGTCACATTCAGATTGTATCAAGACTTTAGTCCTCCAAAAACAGATCTTCGTAGGCGAACCGTTTGAACAATGTGGCCAGAATGCTTTTCATAATATCTGCAATGGCCACATGCACCGAGGGCTGCAGCTCGTTCCACACATCGGACCAGTTCTCGTTCAGGAACTGGTTCAAATTGGTGCCCAACGCTTGGTCGCCATTAAAGAGATTGGTCAGCTTAATGTTCATTCTATCAGGGAGCAGAGATTAGCAGATTGGTTAGCCATCCAATTAAATGTGATCAGCGATCAACTTACTTCTGGGGTTCCACGAGCACCTTCAGCTTGTCCACGCTGAGGAAAGTGCGTCCGTCGCGCGTCTGGGTGGAGGGCTTGAACTTCACCGAGAACTTGGGATTGTGCAGGGTAATATCAGCATCGCCATCGCCGCGAATGGGCAGGATCAGAATGCGTCCATCGGCCAAGTACTTGCCACGCAACACAATTTTTGGGAACGAGCCGTACATTTCGAACTTGCTGCTGGCCGGATTAACACCAAAGCCGCTGAAGGTGTAAGAGATTGGAAATGATGAATTATAATACGGCTACGCATTAGCCATATTCAGTTGGCTACTCACACGGCCCTGTCGAACTTGACCCCAGACAATCCCTCCACGTTGACATCACGGAAGTTAAGCTTGAGACTCAGCGAGCCACTGCGTCCATCCGAGATGTCAAAGCGCTTGACCAGGAACGGCTCCACCTGTGGAAAGGCCGCCGGCGCATAGCCCGTGCGCGCATATTGACGGACCAGCTTGTGAGATACATTGACTATGCAGTCGGTGTCGCCAAAATGACAACGCGGCAGATCAGCGGCTAAAAATACGAAAGCAAAACAAGACACATTGAAGTTGGAGCAACGCACACACTCGGATTCTCTTTGGACTCACGGAAATTGGAGGCGCCGCTGGCACCTAGTGCCAGGCCAAGCAGCAATACGGAGATCACGGCAAGGAGCATTTTATAAGCAAATACGAAGCGGACACTTAATACTTTAAAATGAATTCAGGAATTTAAGGCTTGGCGGCTACGCGGCGCGCTGCTTTTCGCGAACTCCCGACCAAGTTCAATGCTAAACTGTAAATTGGCTCTGGACAAACGCAGCCATTTATAGACTTTTTTCAGAGCGAGCTTCGAATCGGCCACCTTCTCGATTCCGCCAATACATTAAATAGTTTATTCATTCTTAGCTTGTCTTGCTTCGCATCGCTTTCCCGTTGTTGTTGCTTTTTTTTTTGGTTTTTTTTTTTTGCTGCTCAACAGCATAGAGAATTCGCAGTTCGACGAGCTGACAAGAACAACAACAGTAACAATGACTAGAATATTAATAATTAATATTATTAACAGGTCCCGCAGCGTCATAAGAATAAACAACATAGCGACAAAATCAAAAGTGATTTTATATATTTTAATGTCTGTTTGGATAGCAAGTTTTTAACGTCTTTTATGGCAAACTCGAGTTGATACTGAACTCTAAATACCCTACATTTATGTTAGAAGAGCATTTAAAAGTGGGAATAATAGAACATCTTTATATAGTCAAATGCTTCCCAAATATTTATATATATTATCTATATTATAAAATCTTTTATCTATAATAAACTATAATCTAAGACATTATTTTATATAATTATGTACAAACTAAAATTTGTTTGAAATATGAAATAATTTTAAATAAATAATATTCTAGAAACAAATAAAAGTATTCAACTCACAAATTTATTTCAAATTAATTTTGAAAATAAAAATATGTATATAGATAAAAATGTATGGTATGTGGCATAGAACAGATAGCTAATTGATTGTGTATGCAAAAATACATAAACATTGTTTTTGATTTATCGTAATAATTTAATCATAAGTTAAACGAAAGATTATTGCCTTTCTATGAAATATACCATAAACCATATACCATTATAGGCCCATAACCCATTATATTTATTTTTATTTTGATTTTCATACGCAGATCTATAAATGTCAATTTTATTGTCTGCCATTCGATTTGTGCTGGCAGAACGGAGAACACAAATCACAAACAACAAAATAAATATATATAATACACTTTTTGTGTTTGCGTTGACATCAGCTATGTATTTGGATAAGGGGGATCGATATGAGACTTATTTAGGGGTTTTCACGCGAAATTTCGCATGTGTTAAATAATCTGGCATGCATGTTAAATGCTTCTTTCTAAAGCTAATAAAGCTGAGATCATGCAGAGCGTTAAAATAATTTTTAGTTAGATTATTCCAGTTTCGGTTAGGTTAAGTCATTAGAAGAAAAAACTTACTATCTCTATTAGTTATTTATCTACTAATCATCTGCAAAGCTAACCGTGCAGAAAACAATACAAACAAAACGTGTCTTCGTAACAGCTCAAGGTGATTAACTAATTAACAATGGCCAAAACGTAGACAGGTTGAGGAATTTCCGTTTAAACTGATATCTGCATCATCATGGAGCAGATCTATATAGCAGCCGCTCACCAGCAGCAATTAGATATAACTATAATCATAAACGACATAGCGGGTGACAGACTGGTTTGCCAATTTGGCAAACATCATTTAAAAAAAAAAGGTGGTCGCACAACTTGTGAATTTAATGGCCTCACTCTCAAAGTAGTGGCATGCGACGTGTAAACATAGAAACCCCTCGAATATTTCCAAATACTGCTGAAGTCTTTGATCATTCGTCATCGGTATTTAGCATATTGTACACCTGTATCTGGCAAATAAAAAAAGCTTATAGTAGTCGCTTGCAATTTGTTTATTTACACCTCCAATTGGCGCTATATGACTTCATACACATGCAATACATACATATACAAGTGTAAGTTTTTAAGATCTTAGCATTTGTTTTGTTTGGGATACAAATTCCCAGACGTTTTCGTAGTTTACATTTTATGGCATCGTCGATTACAATTAATGGATATCAAAACAAAACAAAAATTTGCCAACTCATTTATGTAAAGTCGCGCGTGTTTTAATTATATTGGCGTTCGACACATGAATACATTTGCATAAATTTTTGCATATTAATATTTATATTATATGCCAGTGACGTAGGAATGAATTGATATAAATTTCAAGTACTAACGAAAACGAGTTTTTACGCACACGGGCTAAGTTTAAATCGGATACAAAGCACTTAATATTATATAAACTATTTTGTATTAGCTTTTTTAATAACATTATTTATTATACTCACAAATGAATTATAAAATAAAGCTAAATAATTTACATTTATCCAAATCAGGTAATCATTATTTTAACGGACAATCAAATACAAGGTAGCCAGACTGTTAAAAAATAAGTTTGTAGCTTAGCCAGACGGTTAGATACATATCACAATGCTACATCGATAACAATACTATCGATACTTAAGCTTCAAGCAGCTCACTTTACAGCACTGACAGAGTGTCAACGTTTTACAAAAGCCGGAAAACAGGAGAGTAGAGTCGAAACTGAAAACACGATTAAAGGATATAAATGAAAACATAATTATGCAAATATCTATTATATTAACAACGTTAGCAGCTGTATTGTCGTTCGGCTGCGTAGAAGTATCAGCGTCAGAGCATATAAACAAAACCGCCGAATTCATTGCCACTCATGAATGGCAAGTGGTAGCTGAAGGTTTTTATTACGTGTACCAATTAGTTTTGGCTTATTTTACAATTCATTTTGCTTGCCTTTTAGGTCAGTCTATACCAAAGGGACTTCATGTGCGGATTAATCTGCAGACAGGCGTTAAGGAAGCCAAATTATTGGACCCAAGCGAACGTGAAACGGCGGTTCAGGCCCAATCTAACGACAACGAATTAGGATCACCGCCGGAACCGCTTTCGCTGGAATATAAAGCGGACATTATTGAGGAGTCCGTACGGAAAGTGAAAGAACATCGCAACTACGCTGAATTGCGCCAAGTCTTTAAAGAATTCCAAAAGAACTTTCACACTGATGGAGAACTAATTGTAAAGCTAATTGAAGAATATCGGAATTTTAGTAAAACGCCGGTTGACTCGGAATTGAAGCCCAAACTGAATGCATTGGAGAAACTTGAATATTTCTTGCATCAGATTGATAATGCACTTGTTTTCATTGACAGTGGTGGACTGGACGATATACTGCTACCAATTGTAGTTAACGACACAAATACAGTTTTACGCATTTCTGCAATGCGCGTCTTGGGATCCCTGACGGGAAACAATCCTAAGGCCCAAATTAAGGTGTTTGAACGAAACTTCGGTTCGCATCTGACACAAATAATTATGACCTCGACAAGTAGTGCTGAAATATCCTCGGCGCTCCATGCACTCGGTGCGTTATTGCGGAAGTTTCCATTGGCTCAGCAGCGCATCCTGTCTACATCAGGCACACAAGCCCTTATTGGCGTCCTGCGAAGCGATACGATAGAATTACGTAATAAGGCCAAGGTGGTTGCGTTAATTAGCGATTTAGTGCTAGAAAAGCGTCATGTGCTCGAAGCAAGCAAGGAATCGCCGGATCCCGCCTCAGCTGTTGCCCAATATGTGCTACTAGAGATTGACTCCTGGCTTCAATCAAACGGTTATTGTGCTGCTCTAGAGGCAGTGCTCAGCAGGGATTACATTCATTTCCTGGACCAACCCGATGTCGTCGAACAATTTTCTATTGCGCTAGATAGCACCGAAAGTCTGTGCCAACCAATCTGGTCTGTAAGCGCAGGTTTGCGGCATGCACTGCTCACAATGCGCAACAGATTCGCACGCAGCCAGGATGAATATCGATTGGAGGTATCACAGACCCTGACGGTTCTCTGTGAGCGATTCTTTGACAAGCATACCCATACGGAGCTTTAGATATCCAGTTAATATTTACCTAAATTATTAGTTATGTACGTGTTTTAAAGTATGGAACTGATTGTTATGCATAAGTTGAACTGGGTAACAATTTAAGCCAAAGTCTTATACTGAAATCCTCTCAACAAGTGCCAAAGCAGGTTAAGACTCAAAGCGCTTTAAAATATAATATTTATATATGCAAATGTGATCTTTTCATTGTAACTCAGCAATAATTAGGCACAATTATACGATATTCAATAATGTAACTGTCAAATGTCCAACCCTTAATTCGCTTGGCAGGTTCAAATTCCAGCAATACTTGTTTAAAGCTCAATAAAAAAGCATAATCGACCACCAGGTCATAAACTAAGTCAAAAGTGTTACCTGTCACCGCTCAAGGAAAGCAAAAATTGTTAAGAACAATCAAATGAAAGCATGGCCCAAAAACCACTTAAAAGTATGCGAAGGAAGCACGAAACTGTACAGGAAAACAGTCGTTGGATATAAAAAGAAAATATATATATATACATATATAGAAGGGGAGCATAGGGCAGCGGCAATTATGTGTGGAGAGGTATTCAAGCCGGGCCCGACGTCGTCATCGTCAGTGGCACCGTCGTCCAGTTCCAATTACAGCAATTAACGGCATGCAAATGCAAATGCAAATGCAATGTCACTGAGTCATGGCACATGAACATAAAGGAGCAGCAACAAAAAACCGGTTCGGGAATTGCCAGGACGCCTTGGTTGCCAGGGCGAAAAATTGCAATGTAAACAGAGAGCCAGCCGAAAACCTTCTCCATCAGCATAAGGGTTCAGGTGCCGGCCCAGTCAAGCGTATCGCGGCGGTTTATTTAACGATGATGATGATACTACAGGTGTAGTGTTCAAACCTAAGGGTTAGTCGAGCACTAATTTGACACAAAATAAGTCAACAGACAGAGCGAAGCAGAAAAAGAAGTGCTAGCTTGTGCCTTCAATAGCCAACAATCTTAACTGCCACGGACTGGCCCATTGAGCGTCGCGATTTGAGCATGGGCGCGTGCGCATAGTCGCCGTGGTAGTCATAGTATCTGCTTTCAACCACTGCCTGCTGTAGCCAACATTTGCTTTTGTTCGTTACGTTTTTGTTTTTTATGAAGAGCTTAAATGGAAACGCTTGACGAGTGATGTGGAAACATTTTCAACACTGCAAAGCCAGTAAAAGCAGCAGCAACAGCAATAACAAAATACAACCCAGACCCAGAGAGTCTTCAGACGCGACTACTACTCATATATACCATGAGGAGTATGCCAAAGCATATAGCCAACAACAATAACAACAACTGAGCAACTGAGCAACTGAGCAACTGAGGCAAACGCACCGGCTTTACAGGCTGTTGCTGTTGCTGTTGTATGTTGGCTCTGTCCGTTGTTAGGGGGCATTCCCTGCTTTGGCAACATTATGGAAAATCAGTTTGTGTTTGGAGCGTGGTGTGGACGCATGTGTAAAACGAGTAGTTAAGCGCGTAGTGAAAAACATAACTGTGTCTAACCCTTATGTGTATGGAAAAGAAAAACAAATCGCAAGAGATTTAATTATTCGAAATACCATTAAAAAAGTGCCGCGGTAATAATTTCTCATTAACAACAATCAGTGCAAAAGAAATCAAAAATACAAAATATATAAATATAGAAGACTTCATTCCTGAAGTTAATTTTTAAATAATTACCCGTAAATTTATAATACTTATTTCGCTAAATATATTCGAAATTTTTCTTTTCATTATTTTTTTGAAAATTAAAATTAAATTTTTTCTTTATGCTTATTGCCTGAGTCCTAAAACTTATCTCTTTCATTCATCTGTAATCCTTAAAAACTTTGGATTTTCACTTTTATAAGCAGTGCATGATAGATTTTCAAAATCCTTCCGCTGTCCAACGTGTATAAAGTTCAAAATAAAAACCCGTTGCACATGTTAGTGTTAACGTTAGCGTTAGCGAATGCAAAATAGGTTTTTGCACAGGTGAATGACTTTTTGAGTGCGCTTCCGCGACTTCCGGTCAAAAGCGTTTTCATTTTCGCCAACCCGCCAACGGCCGTTGACCAGCGCCGTAATTCAAGCCAATGTTTGTGTGGCGTCTCCTGGCATGCCATAAATCTAGCCGAGATACCAGCTACCAGCTACTAGCCACATACAACAATGTTGGCATAAGGAAGCACTCGCCAAGTCTCCTGTTGGGTGCCATGTGGCGCCTAAAATGTTTGCATATAGCTTAGAAATATGCGGCTATGCCGGAACCAAGGAAACAGCAACAAATCCCAGACAAACAGTGAATGTTGGCTAAAATGCCGCCAAAGGCAAGCAACCAAACCAATGTGGTGGCAACCGACCAAGAAGAGACAACAACAACAACAACCACATCACGGTTGACATGTGTGCGACATTTGTGGCACAAGAAGACAAGAGGAACTGCTGGGTGGTTGGGAGGTCGGCTAATGTTCCAGTTGCTTTGGTTTCTGTGCTAAAATGTTTTGTCTGGCTAATAATCTTGTAATAATCTAGACGTTTCTATCCCTGTCCCTCTTCAAGAGAGTGACAAAACACATTCTGACAGACGTTTAGCGTAACCCTCTCACACTTTATAGGTCATATCATATTACAGACCCAATTTATGTATTTACATAGCATATGCCTAGGTAATCTCCACATGTAGAACAAAAAGAAAAAAAAAATAGAATAAATAGAAAAACTGCGCATAAATTACATGTGGAAAACGTTTTGAGAACATCTCTGATATGAAATTATAAAGCAGTCAAGGGACTGAGGAAAAAATGCATGTGAATAAGTGAAAAATTGTGTGCGATAGTACAGAAATCAAAACGAATAAACGAGAACGCCGGAAATAAAAAAGGAATATAACAACCTGAATTAAATGCATAAAAATAGCAGCAGAAAAAAGTAAAAAGTTCGTAACATTTGAAGCGGTGCTAAACAGCTTAAATTATGCTCAATTACAAGCTGAGCAAAGTTAAGGAAAGACCTGTATGATTCAAGCAGTTCGGTTATGTTGCTTTAAGATTCTTAAATACGAGTATATATAATATACATTTCGACTTCAAACTTCTATACGCAAAGAGCTCACAAGATGTGGAAACTTTATTCCCTATACTATGCAATTTGTGGAATTTGTTGGATTGCTAAAGGTAAGTTAATAAATGGACAACTCAAAGTATTCAAAATAGTTTTATGGCAGAAACTTCCAAAACTTTTTCACATTTCTGAAGTTGTTTTCTGGAATTTGTGCGTTACTCTTGTTTTTCTTGACGTTTGTCGATTATGAAAACAAACAAAGTAATTAGCCGCATGTTGACTGGAAAGTAAAAACTAACAAACTGAAAAATAGTGAAATTCCAAAACCAAATTACGTCGTGAAGACTCTACAGATTTTACAAGAGAAAAGCAATACAAGAAAAACCTAAAGTCTTTAAAACACGTCAACGAGGTTCTGGTCCAACGATTTATGACGAATAAAACTATTTACGTGACTTACGGATAAGCGAAACGTAACCAGAGCTCCTCAACGGGGGGTCTACGACTATGCAAATGGCGTTTTTCTTTTCTGGAGCAGAGCTCCACTCGAACGCAATTCGGGCCCCAGCGCGGACATGAGGTAGTTCTTAAAGTTATTTACAAACTGTGCCAGTTTTCAGTTCCATTTAGTGAATTAATTTCGGTTCATTACATTGTCATACATCACTGATTGCGAAGAACTGTAGAATCTCGGGCAATCTACAAATTCTAAAAGCAACTTTAATGGCATTGTCACAATTCCTTACCGGTTCGTCGGCTTGACCTGTGCCACAAATTGATTGCGAAATTTCCGTATGTCAACGATGCCAAATGCTTATGTTTATGTTGTTTACCCGTACAGAACTATAGAGAGCTTTATAAGTGCGCCGACATTTAGTGACTGGCAGAGACAGCTACAAGATTGCGATTAAGGCAATTTTAACAAACCACAAAAACAACACAAACTATGAAGCAAATTCAAAACCAAAGTCAGCTTCAAATAGACGTCGAGCGAAACATTTCATTTTTCATGAAAATCATCAAGCTGAACGAAAATTTATCAAAGAAAACCAAAACAAAACCGATTGCATACAAAAGTACGGTGAACAAATTTGTGTTTTGAACTTTGTTTTTTGTATTTTTTTTTTTTTTGGTTTGCCTGTAACTTTGAAACTTTTCCCTGCCCATCAAACCAAGTGTATCTCTTTCTCTTTCACACACACAAATTTTCATAATATTTATTGTAGGCGGCTTTTCACGTACTTGTCCAAAATTTGTTTGTTTTATTTATTTTGTAGTCACTTTCATTTAGTTACTTTACTTTACGCCATCTCTGTGCAAAAAAAAAAAAAAAAAAAAAAAAAAAACATTTGAAGTTTATGTAATAGCTTTTCGGGCTAAAACTTATACTCATGCGTTTTTCTTTAATGTTGATTTTATATCATCTGAATGCTTTCGCGGATTTACGCTTCAGATATTTGAACTTTATGTTTCACTCTTTGTGGCGACTCCAATTAGTTTTGCTGTATAATTAATTAATTAGCTTATGCAATTTTTACATGATAATCATTAAAAGTAGAAATATCTGAAGCATTTCTATACACATATGTATTAAATTTAGTATAACAAAAGAAGAAAGAAATTTGAATACCCATTGATCGAATGGAACTTTATTAAATGAGGAACTTCAGGGTATAATCTGTGTGGCATTCTTGAAACAGCATCACGGCAACCACTTCACGGTATCTTCTAGTCGGGCACACCCAACTATACCTCTCTTACTTGCCTATAAAGCAATTTGAATAATCTGTACTGTTTTAGTTCGATGTACGAATTACCTTTCTCTCAATGTGTTACACATTTCATTTTAAAATTATAAATTATAACAGCAAACGTATTTCCTGTACATTAAAAATCTATAAACTTTACTTTCTAGTTTTTTTTATGAAAGTGAATTTCATTGACGTGCTTATCAGCCAATCTTTAAATGGTTGTACGCTAAAACAATAGTTCTGCATATATAATTTCAACTGACAATTAAACTTATTGTCAAAACGTTTAACTGTCAAAGAAAGTCTACTTACGATATTATCATATGCATTGCCCAATGTCATAACAATTAACCTACAATAAAGATCTTGAAACTGAGACGAGATTAAAAACAAGCTAGAAGATTTCACCACAGCTGACAGTATATCATCCGCCGCCACTCAGATGTGTCCATTGCTTTGGTATAAAGAGAAATTCTCGCCAGGGTCACATGATGAACCCCAGCATTTTGCTCTTGAAACCACTTACCAGAACGTTTATGTTCGAAAACATAACACATATGCTTGTAGATATTTATTTATGTATGTACTTACCAAGTCTAAAGAACTAGTTTTAAAAAAGGGGTTCAACAAGTAACCGGAAAACTTTATGGGAAACAACTGCACAACTCAGTTATTTTTCTTTTAATTAATTTTCGTGAGTTTGAAATAATGAAATAGCTGTTATGTCATGTTCTTATACCCACATATGTATGTATGCATGCAGATAAATAACACTTCGTAATATGCAGACATACATATGTATGTATAAATAATGCAATTAAGTTTCAGTCAACTAGATTTTACATTTCTTTTAATTTTCGGTGTATAAAATTGTATACATTAATTTCAAAAGTTTAATTTTAAAAGTTTTTCAAATGCAATTAAGACATACATATGTATGTATGACTGGACAAATAACTGTTTATTAAACAGTGTTGAGAATTTGCAGAGCTGCCGTTTAGCTCTAACCAGCATATGGCAACGCCAAACATTGCTAGCGCCCAAACGCTAATAATTAACAGTTATTTTTGTTTTAAAATTTGAGAAAATTCTATAAAATTTGAGTGACAATTTTAATTTAACTTCGTGATTAAATTAAGAGAAGAAAAACGATAAAGTTAATTGTCAACTTAAATGGGCTCTGTGTGGAGCAATTTGCAGAAGTAATTAAATTTGAATATGAAAATTGCTGAATGAACTGAATGCACAGTAACACAATTAAATACTGGAGCTTATACGGAAACGCTCAGGCAAAGACAGACACAAAGCAAGCGAATCCTCAGCCCATGATTCACCTGCACAGACCTACACATTTGTATTCGCATATCTACTTGGACGGGCAGCTGGCGGTCTTCAAAACAAACCACTAACAAACATTGCTGGGATTTGGCAGACACTCGCCACATCCAAATTGCAGCGAACCGTTCGCCAGAGAGTGTGAGATAAACGGAAGCTTAGTAGAGCGCATCGAATGAACGAACAAACATGTTCGCCAATGGACAGTGCAACACACTGGACTTGGTCTGCTGTGAATTATTTACAATTCACTTTGGGTTCGCTAATTGCTGGCAAACAAAAATAGAGTAAAGCTGAAAGGGAGAGAGTGGAAGGCGACTTGCACAATTTCACTTTGATTCTTATATTATTTTCTTTGCAGCCGCAAACGGGGCGATACTGGACTCTAGATGTTACCTGGAGGGCGGCGGGTCGGCAGAGAGCTTTTTGGCCACGGAAGATCTGGCAGTAGGCTCCATTATTGGAAAACTTCGTATAAACGGAGACCCTAACGCAGAGACAGGTGACATTAATCTCTCGCTAAGGGAGAAGAATGCACCGGTTGAGATTGTGGCGGGGACCAAGGACTTAGCTTTGTCTGTAGAACTAGACAAAGAGGGCCTAAGAGGACCTTCGTCAATCTATGTGAATGTCATATGTATACGAAGGCGCTCAACGGATCCGGTAAGCGAAATAAATGTTCACAGATATAAGTTTTTATATCAATTTTTATTAGCTAATAGTAATAAGTACTCTGTCTCTCTCTATCTAAAATAGGTAAAAAAGAAAAAATGGGGTTAGAAAGAAATACAATTTTTTAAATTAGGACCACAATTTTTAATTTCGATAATCAGACCTTCTTACCCAAATATATGATAATCGCACAGGAAAACAATAATTAAATCCATATTTTATTTTAAAGAAAACTAATTTAGCGTAAAATATAAATCGCAACATAAAATTGGTCTTTTATCTCGGATATTAGCTGGCATTGCGTATCCCAATTGAATTTTTTTCGCAATTACTTGATCATTAGAGACCAAGCATTATTTTATTACAATAATACTTTCAAAATGTTTAGACCTATACCATTAGGAGTAAATCAACCATTTGAACAGAGTTCAATCAACTACACCCATTGACCATTTTAATTAACCCCTAAGGTTGACTTCTATTCTTTTTCGATTGTTCTTGGGAACCACTTCTTAACCGCATTCAGCACCTGCAGAACTTTCGTTCGTGCGCGCCACTCGTCCAATATGTAATGGCCAACCAATTAACCTATATCGAAGTCGACTCCAGTTTTTTCCCTTTGAAAATGGTCGCTAGATGTGCGTGTGCTCTACCGCCGTACAAGGGGCGTAATCTCGAAGTGCAAGTACAAGTGAGGTTGTTAAATGAAATTGGGTAAACACGATTCGGAATGTTCACACTCGTATATAGTTTTACTCTTTGGGGAATGTATAATAGCGATGGGGAGTTTACTGAAGTTGCGGCTATTTCTTGTACTCTATAAACAATTGAAAACTTTTCAGACAATGACGCCTTTTTCAATTTTAGAATCAACAAAACAGTAACGAACTTAACTTTTACTTGCATTTTGTGATGGCAGGGACGAGGACGACGTCCTGTGGTTTGCCGGCTTAGACGTCTAGGCCCAGGTAGTGGCCATAAATTAGCCATTAGTACTTCCGGAGTTCTTTGGGGGTTGCTCCACGTGCTCTTAACATGCAAATATATGCGGTGTTTTGTAGATGGGCGGTGTACGGGGAGCACCGGAATCCTTAGTACTAAGCTGTTGGCGCTTTGAACTCCCTTTGAGGTCAGTGACCAGGACTTGCCTATTGTTTGCCCGGCTTTTGGTCTTTGAAGGTGTTTATCTTTATCTGGCCCCAACTCTCAATCAATTTGTTGCCTTTGTTCTTTGTTGCAGAGCTTCGTCGTTCCCGTCAATGTTCGCGTCACGGACGTCAACGATAATGCACCACAGTGGATTGGTACACCCTATACGCTGACCCTGTCCGAGGTAACCGTGCCGGGCACACGTATACTCCAAGGCGCCCGGGCCGAGGATGCGGATCAGCCGGGGCCCTTCTCCACGGTCGAGTACCAAGTGCTTCCCGGGCCCTATGCAGAGCTGGTTCAATTTCTTAATCCGCTAGAGGGAACACTTGTTCTAAAAAAGGCGTTGGACTACGAACAACTGCAAAACTTTACCGTTAAATTGCGTGCCCAGGACCAGGGTACACCGCCACGACATTCGGACACGCTGTTACGAGTGGTTATTACCGATGCGGACGATCAGAATCCCAAGTTTTTGCGTGAATCGTACAGCGCAGAGCTCCCAGCAGATGGTCGTGCAGGGGAGCTACGCATGCGACCCGAACCATTGAAAGCTGTCGATCAGGACGAGGGAATTTGTGCACCCATTCAGTACAACATTGTGCAATCCCAGGACGCGAAATACTTTCGTGTACATCCACACAACGGCATCATCACACTACTTGCACCCATTGGCTATTCCGATCTCACACACGGCGCCACGCTGGTAGTGAAGGCAACGCAAATAGACAATCCGGATCGGTACGCTCTGACCACTGTGCAGTTAACACGGCCCGGAACACACAGCGATCTCAGCACGCTTGCCTTTGTTCAGAAGCGTTTTGTGATGCGCATACGTGAGGACACGGCTGTTGGAAATCGCATCTTAGCGCTTCCCACCAACAAACCTG
Organism: Drosophila pseudotalamancana; assembly: GCA_037075185.1. Lineage (NCBI taxonomy): Eukaryota > Metazoa > Arthropoda > Insecta > Diptera > Drosophilidae > Drosophila > Drosophila pseudotalamancana. The sequence goes on from JBAMCK010000211.1 coordinate 130,743, forward strand.
GAAAGCATTTGAAGTATACAATTGCGGATCCAATCAACTCGCAGTTTTTTAGCGTGGGTTCACTTGGCGAACTAGTGCTCGCTAAACCGCTGGACTATGAGAAAATGACCAAACATGAGTTCCAGGTCATAGCCAGCGATGGCCTGACGAACAACACCTCGGCTGAGGTTACATTGGAAGTGATTGATGTCAACGACTGGGAGCCTCGTTTTCGGGAGACACACTACGAGTTTATGGTTCCCAAGAGCGTAAGTTAAAGAATGGCAATACGTTAGTTTAAGAAATATTAACGGATATTTCATTTCCTATTCCAGCAGTCGTTGCAGCCACGCGCAGATTCTTTCGAAGGTGTGCTCATTGGCAAGGTGGAGGCGGCGGACGGAGATCGCAATGACAAGCTTGAGCTATCGCTGCGTGGCCAGCATGCAGGTCTTTTCGAAATCGATACAACGGGTAACATCTATATGCGGCCCGAGCAGCTACAAAGTCTCAATGAGTCCACGGTGCATCTAATTGCCATTGCCACGGATTCTGGTGTGCCGCCGAGAAGCACTTCGGTGCCAGTAAGCGTCACCATGGAGGGTCTTACTCTTGCCCAGTCCGCCTGGAACAGTAGCATGTTGGGCATGTTTGGCATGATTTTAGGCCTGTTTTTGCTAATCATCATGGCGCTCAGTTGCTACATTGTTCGATCCAAAAAGCAACGTAAAAGTAGTCCAGGTGGCTTGAGCCTAGGTCGCAATCGTGTGCACAGCCAAGCCCACAGTAGCGTCTCTTCGGCGAATCTAGTGACGCACGAAAAACTGGCGGGAAATGGCAATGGCGCTAGCGTCACCAGCGGTGGTGTCTCTGTCCTGCATATGAAGCATCCCAGCAGCAACATTACGATGGGAAATCCAATCAACAATGGACTTCATCATATTGGAAATGGTGCCAGCAGTAGCATGGTGCTAACTAGTGCCAGCAACCTTTTGGAGAGGGAGCGTGAGCGAGAGAGAGAGCGACAGCGAGAAAGCTACGCGGCAACGGTGCGCAGTAAGTTGAGTCTAATTATTCCCCGTTATCCCCAGCAGCCCAGAGCATTCACTATAAATAGTCTTCTTACCAGGCATTGTATCGCGCGCCTCTGCCAACGGGCAGCTCTATGAGGAGGACGAAATCGAGCATGACTCCCTCTCGCAACAGGGCCAACAGACGCAGCAGCAGACGACGCCGGAAAATAATAACCGCAAGACGGTAGCTGCTGTGACGGGGGGCGTCACAACCATCACGACGGGCAATGGTAGTGCGGGTGGAGCGGGATCCAATCTGGTAACCGCCTCGGATACGATGGGCTCATCGGAAAACAATCTGACAGTCTATTTCTAAGACAGCCCAGGTGGATACTGCACCTTGTATATATTGCTGGACCAGCAGCTAAATATAAATTTACTAGGTCTAAGTCTAAGTCGCGTTTAGGTTTTAGGCCCGATGTAAATGTAGTAGACCAAATATAGCATTGTAAACATCCAGCACTTGTAGTTTAAGCAAGCGAATTCCATTGTACAATTTTGCTTCCCACTTTTTACGATACTTTAACGAAAAGCTTAAGAATAAACTTTATTAAACTAATCAGAAAATGAGGCATCTTCTTTGACTGTTTAATATTAATTAGGTAAATGGTGAATGGTGAATGGTGGATCAAGGCTTTAAATCGAACCGGAATTTTACTTATTTGAATAACGTGAAGCCTTGCTTAAATAAAATTAGACAACATCTTCACAACATGAGAATCTGATTGCTTTTATTCTGTTTGGTCTTAAACTCTAGTTCGATTCAGCATAATGTTTACAGCTTTGGCTTGATTAAAAGAAAAAAAAAAAATCAAATAAAAACAAATCGCTTAATGGACAAATTTAGTAAAACAATTCGGTGGTGGACCTATATACTAAAAGAAAATATAAAATGGCTTGTAATTGCATCATATACAAAATTGGAAAGAAGCACAACTAAAAACCTTTTTGGTCAAATAAATTAATAGATTGCTTTGAATTACATGATACATACAGCTTTTAGCTGCCATTCCGAGTCTTTTTTCGTTTAAGCAGATTAAAGTCACCATATTTGATGTGATTGTCGGTGATGAACGGCACATAGAAGGCCCGGAATACCTTGTGCGATTTTTCCGGTATAAGGAATGGCAGAGTTTTCATAATTGACCAGTGCTTGGTGCGTCTGGAATAGCTTGGCTCTAGCGTTGTATATTTGCCCTCATCGAAGTCCAAAAGAAAGTGGCATTGATCGTAGTCAAAGTACATGTGCTCATTCTCCAAATTCTGATCATTAAAGTACGGATGCACTACTTGAGTGGCATTCAGACCTTCTGTGTAGTATGCAGGCAACATGCCTTGAAATTCAGATTTAAGGAAACGCAAACGGAAGTTGCGAGCTGGGAAAAAGAAGCTACCAGGATAACGATACCAGTCCTTGCCGATGCATACATTATAAGTTTCATCTGCACGATATTGTGGCGAATTCTTAAATTGATTCAGCTCCAGCATTAAGTCCATTGGCGCATGATAGTTGCGATAGAGCGCAAATACACGAGAAAGACCCAGCAAAGTGCTGGCCACCATCACGATAATGGCAATAAACATACTGTGATCCAAGTAGTGAATTCCTGACTTGATTTTAAATACAAGTGACTTAATACGGAAAAAGATGCGCTGATAGACGTCCACAGTAATGGCGCCACACAGAGAGATCAACGGGTAGACCGGAAACAGAAAACGCTCCTCCTTATGCGGTTGTGCGAAAAACACCAATAACCAAAGATACAGGGGCGCCAGTGTTATATAGCGAGGAAAGTTAAGCGTTGACTTGAACTTGGCGGGCACAATAAGGTAGTCCATGACCAACATAATGGGTAGTTGGAGGGCCAACAGCTGAAATTACAAAACCAGTTCGAAAATGCTTATACTTTATACATACCGTCTAACTCACCCAAATAATATTGAAATTTAGGAAACCATTGACGATGTAGTAGCTTAGAGGCTCGGTGCCAAAAATGTTGGGCCCGTGGCTAGTGAACACATTATACCAAACAATGTTGAGTGGCGCAAAGGTCAGTTTGCCAAAGTATTTCGTATCGATGGCAATCATAGGCAGTGCAATAGTTGCGCCGGATATCAACGTCCACTGTACAAAAGTACGCCAATCACGCTGGCGCAGGAGCATTTCCAACACAAGCGGCACACCTATGAGCGCTGCAAAGGGCCAGCCCAGCAGCGCCGAAATGGCGGTAAAGAAGATGGCTAGACTGTACCGCTGCTGCCACCAGGCGGCCAAAGCTGAGCAGCCAAAGTACATGGAAAATGAAGAGGGCAACAGCGCAGTACTGGACACGAACATGCCTACACTGAACAGCTGGAAAATCAGCCACAATCGCCCAACATGTATACCAAACTCTTGGCATATGGATCTGCAAACAGACAGCTTTTATAAACTTAAATCTTTTTAACTTGATAAGTTACACTCACTTGTACATAAACCGCTCCATAAGCGCGCAAGCAAAGCCCAGCATGCAGCGCACCATATAAAATATTAGAATGGGACTTGGATTGAAGAGTTTTTGGTAGATCCAGCCGGGTACGCCTTGCAGCAGCAGATATGTGTAAGAGCGTAGACCGAATTGTGGACTATACTCCCAGGTCTGTAGACCGTGCCCATTGATAATGTAGTGCAGCGGTTCCCAGTAGTTAAAAGTCTCATCACAGTCAGCAATGTAAGCCCAAATGGCGCTGCAGAGGCGAGCGCTGACAAACGTTTTAAAGGCTGTATGAACGCTGGGCATAATGGGATTGGGGCTGGACTGAGTCTTTTCCGCGGATTTTGCGACAGTCGACGATTTTTTGCTGCAAAATATGCGTAATTAATGTTATTGTTTTTTTTTTGTATTATGTTTCGGTGTATGTACTTCTTCTTCTTCTCCTTTTTGTTGCCGGCTACGACGTCGTCGGCATTGTCTTTCTTGCCGTTTATACGTTTCGGAGGTTTTTTGGTGAGTATCTGGTTATCAGCTTTGTTGGCATTGTAGCGCGCCCGTGCTGCTGGCGGTGCCATTTCCACGCGTGTTATTTTCCACTTGATTTTTTCACAAAATTTACACGGAGCAAAAGGCCAGCGTGTGAAACTTGTAACAGCTGATAAAGTGCTAAAAAATAAACCGAGTTGGCAGCATGACTTTCAAGGTCATTAAATAAAGAGGTCGACACAATTGTCTTTGACACTACTACATATAATATTAAATGCATCATGCATTCAAAGGTAGAATATTCTTCAATACAACTGAGAATCTTAGTACATGTATATCAAAATTGTTACTGTGACGTCATACAGAATAGCTGCTTCTCTCTCAACTATCCATGTATCGTGTAAGCACTTTAATTTTTACCAAGGTGGCAGCACTGTTGCCACAGCTGGGTAACATTACATTACAGTCTGCAATTGCATTTTTAACGTGCGGTTGCATTAATATAATTTATAAGCCGCAATATGTCTAAGGATGATAAGGACAAAGTACAAATCATTGACAAAGACTTAGATCTTTCTAATGCAGGACGTGGTGTTTGGTTAGTCAAAGTACCTAAATATATAGCACAGAAATGGGAAAAGGCGCCATCAAACATGGATGTTGGCAAGCTGCGTATCAGCAAGACGCCTGGTCAGAAAGCACAAGTTTCACTTTCACTCACGGCAGCAGTGCTCGCACTGGATCCGGATGAGAAGATACCCACAGAGCATGTGCTCGACGTGTCACAGGTGACAAAGCAGACTCTCGGTGTTTTCTCTCACATGGCACCCACGGAAGCAGCGGCCGCTGGCAATGGTAAGGAAAATGGTTCAGGTGCTGCCTCTGCGACGCCTGACAGTGAGAAGTTATACATGGAGGGTCGGATCGTCCAGAAGCTAGAATGCCGACCCATTGCTGACACTTGTTACATGAATCTGAAGCTCGAGTCCATACGCAAGGCATCTGAACCACAGCGTCGAGTCCAGCCCATTGACAAGATCGTACAGAACTTCAAGCCTGTCAAAGATCATGCTCACAATGTAAGACTAATGACTGTTTGTAGTAGCCGTACTAAATTTCTCATATTTTAGATTGAGTATCGCGAGCGGAAAAAAATGGAAGGCAAAAAGGCACGCGATGACAAGAATGCTGTGATGGACATGCTCTTCCATGCCTTTGAAAAGCATCAGTACTATAATATTAGGGATTTGGTCAAAATAACCAATCAGCCTATAAATTATCTGAAGGAGATACTTAAAGATGTCTGCGACTACAACAAGATGAATCCGCACAAAAACATGTGGGAGCTCAAGAAAGAATATCGCCACTACAAGACTGAAGAACAAAAGGAGGAGGAGAAGACAAAATCTGACGGCAGTAGCGATTCCGAATAGTTATAGCATCTTGATATATATGTACAACTTTCAAATGTAATCACGTATTTGATTAAGCGCAAAGTAAATCCAGCAGAATTCTGCACAATTTTACAATAATTTTTCATATTTTTCCACAAATTTCAAACAAATTGTTTTAAGTTTCTTTGACTTTTTTCATTGCATTTAGATGCCTTCTTACATGACTATAAAAAAAAGGTTATTAGTTTTGGACATTCATATGTATGTATGTAATATATATGTAGATGTAAATATATAATTTTTGTATCGGTGTATAAAATTTATAGTAAATGTTTTTAAAAGTTGCAAAAAAAAAATGTTTTTTGTTACACTAGGAGAGATCAGGTACTTGATTTTTGTAGTACTATCAGCTCTTATGATTTCCAAAATATGTGTCTCTGGGTGATCTTAAATTCATGAATATTTTTGTCTTGAGTTTCTGAAAGATTGTTAAGGAAAAACAAATGAATAAATGAAAAAAAAAAAAAATAATAAAAATGAAAAACTTATCAAAATTACAAAAGAATGCAAATAATATAAAGCAAATAGATGAAAATTGAATTAAAGGTGAAAAAAGTTCAAATGAAAAATAGAAACAAAAAGGAAAAGATGGTACATAAGAAAGAAAATGATAATGTAATGAAAATTGAAGAGCAAAAAAGAAAAATTGTTCAAGCTTAAGGAAATCGAGCGTAAATAATACTGCTTCAATTTTGATTTAAAGTACTTAAAACTGACGCTTAAATGGTATTGAAGTAAACTTAAAATTGCAACTCATTAAAAGTTCTCTTAGAACTAGATTTTGTACATTTGTCAAGAAAAAAAAAAAAAAATCCTGCACGAATGCATTTGTCAGTTAGGCAACTAACGCAGCCTCTTAATTTTGATGAAAGATTGCGGACAAGGCAGCCCTGGATGCAATGTATAAGAGCTGCAATAAATAATTTCGATACATTTTAAATTTGCATTAAACACAAATAAAACGTTTACATTGCTACGTCTACTAAGCGACAATCAAATTGTATACACATATACCATAGTCAATCCAACTACTTAATCCACTAAACATAAACTAAACACAGAGGCACGCAACTTAAACACACAGCAGCGACACTTGCTACGGCTTCCCGTACGCATCGGACAACGCAGACTTTGAGGAAGCCGCCAGCGATGATATGCCAGAGTCGGCATCCTCTGACCGTGCGCTTGCCTTGGGGACTGGTTTTATAAGGCGCACTGTTTTTACATTGACTGCTTTAAGTGTTTGATGCTGCTCTGAAACGTTGCGCCGCGAGGCGTTAACTAACTGTGGTACTTTCTGGTTGTTACGTTGAAGAGCATTGTTCATGTTTCCAATGTCATCCTCGGGATTCACTTGTTTTCTTTCGGTACTTAATAGCTTCATTTTAAACTGATTCATCTCAATTGGCTTGCTCTTATCCTGGTTGGCTATTTGAAGATCCACATTTCCCTGGTTTGTCTGTCATTTTAAAAATAATATTAATTTATGATACAAATTGTTTATTGCGTAGGCATACCAGCAACAGCGCAGACAACATATAGCAACAAAGTTTAGTAGGATCCTTATGTTCCACCACATCAGCCAGTGTAGCCTTTCCATTATTTTCCTGGCATTTTGCTATAATCTCGTCATTTAGCTCCTGTATACTAAAGTTTTGTCGGGCATGAGCCGCCTCCAACGTTGGGGCAAGTCTTCGATGCCAGTCAATAATCTATAAAGCATAAACATTCAAATAAAATATAGATAAGAGCTCACAAAAAATAAACTAAAATGATATTGTGTGTCAGTGTACATAACCACATACAACATTTCTCACCTTGGCATCAGTTTCGGCATCTATGCTATTGCAGTTTTCTTGGAAACTCGAATTGCTCGATTCGGCATCCGAGTCTGTAATATCAATATTATCGGCTAAATCTATGGATGTGTCATTGAATGCGCTCCTCTCCTCTGATAAACTATTTATATTTAGGGTTTCTTCTGTGATTTCCTGGACTCTTATATTATCATTTGGTTCTGTTTCGGGCATTTCTGATGTATCAAGTGGTGTTGCATCCAATGGAATCTCATGTAATGGCAAATCTTTGTCGGTTTGATCCAAAGCCCTAACTTGTTCAATTTCTTCTGATGGCACAGGATCTTCTATTTCATTAAAATCAGCCAGCTCTTCAGAATCTACATTAACTATAATGCCTTCATCCGCAGGCGAGTTTATTAATCTTATATCATCGGGATCATAGCCGGAATCGTAAGTGGGACGTCTAAATCCACGAAAGTCTGCAAAATAATAGTGTCAGGTTAGCCAACAACATAATTCGTATAGATTTATTTTAACATACTTTGGTCTGAATCAAATTCCATTTGATCCAAAGGTATTTCAGGATAATTATCAAGTGACGATACGGAATGCGTAGGAGACGTTGCAATAAGCGATCTGTGCTTAGCTGGTGCCTTGGGTTCCACCTTTCGCTTTGCTGGGACGCGCTATAAAAATATAGTTAAAGTGTATTTAATTATTTGAGAAAGGTGGTGAACCTATTATAGCACATACCGCCTTTTTAAAAATTTCAAACTCTTTGGGTAGCTTAAAGAGACATGTTTTGCGTATCTTCTTCTCTGGTAGCTGTAGAAAATTTCGCTTGATTGTGTAGTGAACATCACGTTGCACATCTAAGATCTCTTCCTCAATGCCACTCAAAGCTAGCATTTCGGCATCAACGCGAATACTTAGGTTGTCTTTGCCGGGGACACCTGGCAATATATCATGTACCATTACCTTGGGCGATAACGACTGCAAGCGCTGCTCGTCTATAATATCTGTAAGAACAACACCCTCGTCATCAAAAGATTGAGCTGCACAACATTTTGATGCAGGCAGCAGTACAGCAAACGAAATACATACGTAAATAAAATAAAAAAAAAAAAAAACAAACAAAGAATGTGAGTAAAAATGTCTACAAAATAATATAAACAAAAATCTTAGCCTGATTTGTTTGTGCAACACGAGTCTACATGAACTGAGTGCAGTTTAGTTTACCTGTAGGCAGCGTATCGCACACATCATCCATCCCAATGCCCGAATCAATTTGTAAAGCTTGGTAATTGCTATCATCGTCCTTTCCAGTTGTAAGCTCCAATTGTGATTCTAGTTCAGAGACCTCTACAGAGTCTCCCTCTAAAGACTGTGACTTTTCTTGATCTAAGCGCGTGCTGTCCAAGCAGCTTGCATCATTCATGATGCCGCTTAATTCTTGTGCATCTAACTGGCTATCGTTTGGTTGTATTTCTGATGTATTTGCTAGTGTCATTGTCTTAAGCGAGTCGCCCAGCGCTGAATCAATAGAGACTTCCACTCGATTCACTTCATTTTTATCAGGCTCAACATTCATATTATTATTATCGTTCTCCTGTGTTAGCTTTAAACGCTTAGAGCTCTCTTCGGGGATTTCCAACAATCGTTTATGTATATTTTCCAATTCCAAACGCAACCGTTTGGCGCTTTCATCATATGCTGCAAGCGTGCGTTTTAGCACTGACTTCTCACCATAGCGAGAGGCGAGCATTTGATTCTCCAGCGCTATGTACTTGTCTAAATATTCTTTATTGCTCATGTTCCTATTTAGAGTGTCGGAAACATCCACTTGATTTGTATGCACATACTCTTTAATTGAATTTAGACGATCGAACTGAATGTCCGGCAGAAGTGTATTGTATCTGGGCTCGGGATGATAGGTAAACACTTTATAGTTCTTTTTCTCATCCTGCTCGTAGGGATTGGTTGGATCCACAATGGAAGCATTCTTCCATAGATGACCAGGAGTATGATCTTGATACATGTGCTCAATAGTACGATTTCTATTTTTATTTGCTTCAAATCCAACGCGACTAAAGCGTTTCTCATCGGACATTATTTTAAACTTTTTCGGTTCCATTTTATACGAAAAAGGATCGAATTCCTTTTTAGTGAGCTTCTTGCTGCGTCGCTTGCGCGGCTCCTCCGATTTACTGTCATCTTTGTTACTAGAGAGAGCAAAGGAGAAGTTATTATAAATGAATAAATATTTCAAATAAATAATGGGTAATCTATTTATATCAGAACTGGATTCATTTATATCACAATTTCACTTAAAATTTAAAATGTTTTTATTTGTGAATTTATTTAATTTATGCATAGAAATATACATATATATTTTAATTTAGAATTCACATTTTATCTATTACTTGGAAGCATGCGGGTGTTTTACTCGAAAGTGCAAGAGGAAGCGGAACACACAAAAGTGAAGAGAATGACAGAACCGCCGATAAGCGAGCACATGATAAGAAAGTAAAGTAGACTGCATGGCGACAAATCTTCATATTTTGAATTTCTAACCACATGAAAGTCGATGCTGCTCAGCGATTTTACTCACCCGTTGGTAGGATCTTCCTTTTTGGGATCTGCTATGAGCAGCGCTTCAATTTGATGCACCACCACCTGGTACATTAGCTCCACTCTGTCCCCATATACTTTGCTGCAGTATTGCAGCACGCTGCCTGCGGCGGCAAGGACCGAGCGACGCGGCACACTTGAACCAGATACTTGTCGCAGAAATTCATCCATATACTAAGTGAAGCAATAGTTGATATAAATTTATAGTTGAATTCAGATATTTGAACGGGTAGTTTTAGCTATTACTTACATAGGATAGCGACAAGCGCATATCGGTTGAAAAATCTGTATTTTTTGATACTTCCTCCAGGATCAAGAGCAGCGTTGGGAGTCCTGGCGATTCATGGTATGCAATAACCGCCTTGGCCACATTAGTACCAGGCCTACTTTTAGCAATGTCCAGCAGATTTCTTATTACATCATTGGTCCGGCGACTAGCCCAATCTGTAGAAAAAAATTCATTTTGTGTTTATTTTTGAAAAGCATATTTAGTTGGTTTTTCTTTTCATATTTTTTCGTTTGTGAGCTGCGTTTAAATACAAATAGGTCTGACTTAATCACCATAAAATGTGTCCCCGTCTTCACATGGCCGCCGGCGATGTGAGTTGTTCATCATGGCGAGAGCAAACAAGCTACTGACCAATTGAGCAGACTCAAAGTGATCATCATACATAACTCAATAACAACAACACGTGTAGAGACACACACAGTTGCGTATTTACACGAGCAGCTACACATCTGTGAGGCCTACATTAATGTATGTTTGTATGGAATGCGTAGAAGGCGCTACCAACATACATTGCCAAAAAAAAAAAAGAAAAAACTTACCGTCTTCTCCATCTGAATCCATTTTAATGTTTCTTCAATAACGTAATGTTAATCTAAAAACAAACATTTACAGTTTGTATATAATTTCCCGAATTGTGTGCATGCCTCGCGGAATACATACACAAACACAAATAATACACATTAACATGGGGCGCGCCAAGCGTCTTCCCATCAAAAATGGTGGCACAAAATTTGTTTAACTGCAGTAAAACACGGAAATCAATATTAATATATGTGGAATTCAGTTATTATTTATTTATTTGGGAGTTAGAAATGGCGCGAACCGTGTTTTCTTCCCAATTAGCTCTGTATGCATTTATGTACTTACGATTTTGTTTTGCTCTCTCAATTTTATAAGATTTTTTCCTCTCAGGGCTGAACAAGCGTGTACCTCGAGCCGCACTAAAATAAAACGAACTAGTGCAGTACGCGATAGGTCCTGCAGTGACAGTATTTTAATACCGCTATGGTCACACTTGAAATAAACTTAATATTATTCGGGTTCTTAACCATCGCTAATATAATATGAAGACCAACAATGGACATAATGTCTATTACATTGAATTTAAATAATAAATAAGTTTGCATATAACATATATTGTTAAGAAATACTTTACATCTGTTTAATGGTTTACCCATGGTTCTGGCAATTTTTTTTTATTGAGCTTGAAAATGACAGTTAACTATTTGCAACTAACTTGGTTTATATCAGGTATTGCAATTTGTACTATTTAATGTAAATTATTTGTAATAACATAATCAGAAACCCCTGTTATTGATTCTATTTATGTATAATTCAATATTAAACTTTTGATTAATACAATGAGGTTATGGCTGAAAACTGTAACAATTTTATCTCAGATTCAGAGAGAAATGTTTTTAAAGTGCTTGCGGTAATCGCACCTATCTTACCACACATACATCCATATCCAAAACTTAGGATGACACTGATATTTTCTATAGTGTATTTAATGTGTAAGATAAAAAAATTATTTGTTCAAGAACAGTTTTACCGTATCTGAATCTATTTCATATATATTACTTATGCTTTGAAATAGTACACATCAATGCATTTTCTATTCAAAAAGCTATAATGACAGTAACTAATCCAATTCAAAACTGTCAAAGCTGTTTTTTTGCCGTAATCACATCAAAAGTTATCGATATATAGAAGCAATTTATTTATAAAATCAAATCAACTCTGGGAATGCGAGCGAGTGTAGACATTTAACTCAACTTTGCGTTTCAATAGTCTCCGCTTTCTTTTCGGTATAAAAAACTAAACACTCAACATGGGTCGTATGCACGCTCCAGGGTAAAATGCACTTTCGATAGTCTAGTAACCAGCAAGAGTTCTCGTAAAATATGCTTGCTTAATGTACGAATGCCCTAGCAATTATTATTGTACTCCCTTTATGACAATAATAATATAGCTATAAATATGCCATGAACACAAGCACATGTTGCCAACGAAAACACTCTGCTCTTGTCACATACCTACATACATACATATGTAGAAACGGTTTTAACGATACGTATAATTTACAGCAAGGGTATTTCCCAATCAGCTCTGCCCTACAGACGCACAGTGCCATCATGGCTGAAACTGAACGCTGAGGATGTCAAGGAGCAGATTAAGAAACTTGGCAAGAAGGGCCTAACTCCTTCCAAAATTGGTATTTATTGTTTGTTTTTACGATTTGAGGTTATATAAATTAATTTCTCACACACTATTTTAGGTATCATTTTGCGTGATTCCCATGGCGTTGCTCAAGTGCGCTTTGTAAGCGGAAACAAAATCCTGCGCATCATGAAATCGGTTGGTCTGAAACCCGACATTCCCGAGGACTTGTACCACATGATTAAAAAGGCAGTTGCCATTCGTAAGCATTTGGAGCGCAGTCGCAAGGACAAGGATGGCAAGTTCCGTCTAATTCTGGTCGAATCCAGAATTCACCGCCTGGCACGCTACTACAAGACAAAGAGCGTACTGCCACCGAATTGGAAGTACGAATCCAGCACAGCATCCGCTCTGGTCGCTTAATATAGCTACGCAATTTTTTACGCAAACTAAATAAACAAAAAACCCAATTATTTAGTTTACTTATGAAATGGATTTAAGGATATTCAAGTGAACAGTTGACTGGGATCTTACTGCCCAGATGTCAGGATTTCAATTGACACAAATGTTAGTTGATTATAAAATGATATAGAAACTTATTCGTCAGTTTAATAGTCTAGGTAAATACCTACACTGTCGCTTGCTATACATACAAAGTGTGACCAAATAATATTTTAAATTGGTATATTTTAGTACATAAGTGTGCTTTAATGAAATAGTTTTTGGTTTGTTGTGAATAAAAATGGAGCTGGAAGATATTGCAACAATACATGTGGAATCAATTGAAGTTATATTAAATCATATACTTTATGTTCGCGGTGTTTATCCGAGACAAATATTTAAAAAACGCCGCGTATACAACACTCCAGTCTTTATTGCCGCTTTTCCGGCTTTAAATTCTTACATTGCCAATGTGTTAAGAACAGTTCAGTATTTGTTTAAAAAAACAGCGAACCAACTGAAGATTGAAGTTATTATTTATGGAAACGAGATGGGGCACGTGGAAAGCTACTGGCTGGAAATGCAACCGGTTCAAGCAGATCACACACAGGATCAATATTTAATAGAATATGAACAAGAACTAAGCGCTGCCCTTTACAAACTATCGGATCGTGTCAAACAGCTGCCAAAACTTGGTCAAAATGCCAAATTTAAGGTTCAGATACATACAACACAGACGGCCTTCACACATCTTAGCCACGATGCACAGTATCAGGAGTTTCCCTGGCTGCAAGCAACTGACAATAGGCCGCAAGTGGGAACACGAAAATTTAAATTGTTACCATTGGCATCTGTTGACAAAGTGGGTTTGCAAATGACTGCACATATTTGTAGTTAGTTTTAAAATTGTATAATAAGCATTAAATGTTGAAATGAGGAGACATAACATTTTTTAGAGCAATCCTTGTCGCTTCAAGTCCTCAAATGTCTTGCGATTGACAACATTGCCCAGAGAGTCTTCAAATTCCTCTTCTTGGTCGGCTATCCAGCGTTCGCTCTGCTTTTGCGACTTGAGTTTCTCCCATAACGTGATGGCATCCTCGATCTGTGTTACATTCGCGAAATGCGCCGTATTCGGTATGCCCAGACAGCGCATTCCGTGCGCGTGCCGCCACTCAGCAAAATGACGCTGGAACGCCTTGGGGCCCTTGTAGGTGAAGTTGCCACAAATCTCGCAGTTGTAGCTGATATTCAAACCATGCAGCTTGTATAGCCAGTAGGGAATTGGCTTGCCGTCCCATCCGAGTGGCAAATTCTTGGGATTAAATGGAACATCATCGGCATCCGGATCATCGTCGTTATCCGACTCGCTAGCTTCAACGTCGCTGTCATCGCGCTCGCCTCCAGTCCGTGCCTGTTTGCGTTGCACATTTTCCTTGGTCGCTGCACGTTGTTCGGACAACAGCTCGGCGTACTTATAGAGGAGTGCCTCTAACTGCGCGATTTCCTTGCTTCGTTCATTCTCACGTGTTTGCGCATTGGCGCTTTTAGCTGTTGGTTTTTTGGCCATTAGCGCCGGATCCAACGTACTCTTGCCCTTAGTGGTGAAGAGACGTTGTGCCCGCTCCTCCAAAGTGCCACCACATTTTAGGCCCAAGGCAACCAAACCCGACTTGAGACGGTCCAAACCCAAAGAGGCCAGTTCTTCCCAGCTTGAGAAAGCGGATAAATCCAAATGCGCACCTGTATTTGCGAGAGCCGATTCTGTCTCCTTTAATGACCAGCCAGGGAATGCTCCTTGCAACCATTGGCGCTGGAAATCCAGTTCAACTTTCACTAGCTCGCTCTCAAGGTCTAGCAACGGTTGAATGCGCAGAATAAAGCTGTGTAGATAATTATTAAGCGTCTCAATATACTTGCGGTACTCGCGATTTTTACGCTCACGTGATATGTCAAAGACATGGTCAAAGGACATGAGGTACGTAATGTAGTCCAACTTTTCAACGCCGCGCAAATTTAAATAGAGCTCATAGCACTCGTTCAAGTCCAAGTACCGGCCCCCGCCCTCCTCATCGGTAAATTCGACTAGAGCGCTCATGTCATCCGGATTGTTGTACACCTTTATCATTTCCTCAAACTCCACCGAAAGCGGAACACTGACTTCGGCAGGATGGGATTTGTAGAACTGTTTGATTTGTTTTAGACGGGCATAGAATTCATTAAACTCATTTGGACCCGACAGCGCCGCGATCTCAGCCTTTCGTTCATTGTCTTTATCCTCGTACAAATCCCGCAGCTGTGTGGTCGCGTTGTGATGCAGCTCCATTAAATATTTTAGCCGGTGTTCGCTATGAATGCGCTCTTTTTCGCCGGGCTTCTTCGTTGCATGCTCATCGACCATAAGTTTGACCAGACGCTCGCGCTCCTCATGGTACCGACGCTGCTGCTCTAGAAGCGTCTCCATTTTGCTGATTATTTAAAAAGTAATTGTTTATTTGCAAGCAAATAACAAATTTTCACAAAATAGCGTGTGTACATACGTACATTAGAGCTGTACTGCAAGTATCGATAATATTGATGATAATGCTGTACTCATAATCGATAGGTAAGCTACATAATCGAAAGATTATCTGAAGTGGGTGCTTGTCGATACTATTGGCTAAAAATTGTCTTGCCTTGTGGTACTTTACAGCACTATGCATCACGAAGTAAAAATCATATGATCGATTAGTAGAAGTGAAAATTTCAGACGACGGGCAGAAGGCACACACACTGCAAGTATATTTTCGATTCCGTTTTACTCTCTGTGTTTAATTATTTTAATTTGTGTTACTTTCGTGTTGTGTAATTAAGAAATTTATTATATAGTTAAAATCATTTCAGGCACGGTAGTACGTGATTTCCTTCGGAACTATTGAATTTCTATTTCGATTTTGTGGCAAGTGAGAAAAAGCAGTCAAGATGGCTTTGAGCGATGCTGATGTACAGAAACAGGTAAATAACAAGTGTTAATCAAAATTTATAAAGTTATTAGACTATTTAGGGAAACTAGATATATAAAACAATTATTTTTCTAATTAAACATAAGTGTTTCAATGCCACGGACTCGGGCAACAAGAAAGATGGCGAAGTCATGGGATTCTCACTGTAGTCATGTGAATTTTACGTGCAATTTTTTCAGCAACTATACAGATATCTAATCTGCAACTTGCAGGAAAACGTTATGTATATAAAGTATACAGTGTGAATATATTTACAAGTAAATTGTAAAAGGGTTTCATGATTCTGTGGGTGGGAAAAATATTGTTAAAAACTTTACGCAAAAACCAAAATGCTTATTGGTCATGTGACACGCACTACACTTAAGCAATGTGTGAAAGCGAGACAACTAGTGGACTTAGCACACTATTGTCTATACAGTCACACGACTGGGTTGTAATTGCACTTGCCATGCCTTATCAATGCCGTTGAATATACATATGTATTTCTACGAAAGTAATAACATAAATTAAAATGCATATTTGCTTATGGCCAACGTAATAGTGTTTACCGGTCTCCCCATTTTAATGGAGTATACGAGGTTTTTCACTCCACAAAAGTTATACATGTATAAGTAACTTATCATGTGATATGTGTTAGGATTGTTTTTACACACTGTTTTATCAACACAATGATGTAGTTTGTTTAACTATCCTAACTTAATACATTTCCACTTTAGATCAAACATATGATGGCTTTCATTGAGCAAGAGGCCAATGAAAAAGCGGAAGAGATCGATGCCAAAGCAGAAGAAGAATTCAATATCGAGAAGGGACGCCTTGTGCAACAACAGCGTCTCAAGATTATGGAGTACTATGAGAAGAAGGAAAAGCAGGTTGAACTGCAGAAGAAAATCCAATCCTCAAATATGCTCAATCAGGCTCGATTGAAGGTTTGTTTTTATACGCAAAACATTCCTATTCAAAACATATATATTCAAAACTTGTATTGCAACTTGCAGGTTCTCAAAGTGCGTGAGGATCACGTGAGCAGTGTGCTCGACGATGCACGCAAACGTCTCGGCGAAGTCACCAAAAACGAAGCCGAATACAAGACCGTTCTGAGCAAACTTATTGTGCAAGGCCTGTATCAGGTGATGGAACCTAAAGTAACTCTACGCTGCCGTCAAGTCGATGTACCCCTCGTTAGGGATGTACTCGTACAATCTGCTGAGCAGTACAAATCCGCAATGAAACAGGACGTTGAACTATTTATCGACGAGAAAGAGTTTCTGGCAGCTGATACCTGTGGAGGTATTGAACTGTTGGCTTTGAATGGACGCATCAAGGTGCGTAGTGAAAGATTTGACTGTTGCGAAAGCCTTATTGGTATTTCATATATATTTTATAGGTGCCAAATACCCTGGAGTCCAGATTAGAATTGATTTCACAGCAACTTGTGCCAGAAATCCGTAACGCCCTGTTCGGCCGTAATGTTAATCGTAAATTCACCGATTAAAATTTTCTTTAAGTGCAAAAACCGAAAAAACAATACCAACAACAAAGTTCAAGCTTATAATAACAACAATAACAAGAAGAAGAGATAAACACACACAACCACTTAATATTGGAAGAAGAAAAACCCTCGTACTCTTGAACTCATTTAACAAAATTGTGTCTATTAATTATAATTATTATTGCCGTTGTCTTTTTATAGTGAAACTGAGAAAAACAAAAACCTTTGGTCAGATATGTGAGCTACAATTATGTGTTATAAGTACTTACATATTTGCCAATTATTACAATATATATATATATATATATATTTTAGAGTATATTTCAACAGATAAACAAAGTTCTAAGTGCATTCAAATCCGTAAAAGAGTTTGTTAAAGTTTGTTTTTTATGAACTAACCGGCGTACACAATATAAGCTAATCATAATAACATTCCTCAACACTTTGCGATCCAATTTAGTTCTGTCGATGCGTATGCGTCTTTATTATTTTTGTAAAATTCTATTTTGTTTTGCCTTTGTCTGTAGTTTTTGTTGTACATTTTTATTTGTAATCACCATTTGTTTATTATTGTTATCCTGTTCTTTTTAGACATGTTATTCAATTGCAATGTGCGGCACAGCGGCAACATTTTCAAACAATCAAGAAATGTATGTGCCACTTACAGACTGCACGTG
Source organism: Drosophila pseudotalamancana (assembly GCA_037075185.1). Taxonomy (NCBI): domain Eukaryota; kingdom Metazoa; phylum Arthropoda; class Insecta; order Diptera; family Drosophilidae; genus Drosophila; species Drosophila pseudotalamancana. Next base: position 148,700 of record JBAMCK010000211.1, read on the forward strand.
CACACACTCAGCATTATTGTCCGCCTGTTACCGAAATGCATTGCGTCCATTTCGCTGGCTCGCGGACAATGTGCGCTTGCGGCCCTGCAACTGGCACATTCTATAGGCCATAATCTATAAATTTCTATGTCTGTTGTTGATCGACACGAATACACAGTTACACCAAAAGCACGCGTCAGTTAACGAAGTATTGCCAAGTGGCCAAGTAGCTAAATTTGTTAAACATATAAATGCCCCAATGTTTTACCTGCTTCCAATTCCAAATCATATAAAACTTATATATATATATATACTTAAAATTAAAAAAAAAAATGGAAATTATTAGTTTCAATTTATGTGGTCGCCGCTGCTGTTACACATTTGCTTTATAAAACGCACGTTCATATCTGGCTCTAAACAAACACATAATTGTATTTTAATGTTTGCGTGTTCACGAAATATAAATGAAATATCTACAAATTTAGCATACAACAAATACAATAAAATCAATAGCATATGCATTATTATATAACATCGAGTAAATTGAAATACAAATGCAACAAATTACTTTTAAACTTAAACAAAATTTATGTTGAATAAAAACAGTATTTCCAAAAACAAACAAATTTCCCACTTTTAATAGTTTGACTACTATTTTTACTAACATAGTTATTTTAACCCAATTCAACTAATTAGTAATAAAAAATAGAAGGCGACGATTCAATTGGCTACGGATTCGATCATAGATTCATATAGATCAATATGTATAAAACTAATTTTATGGTAAAGTAATACAATCTTAACTCAACTAGGAAGACAGTAACATTAGAGACCGGTGTGAAAAAAGTGGAAATATATAAAATTGTTTCAATTATTTGAAACATGATCTAGTTGTCTGGTTTTGCTCAAACTGCTTTGTTGTGAATTGATATCGTACTATATATTTGTACACGTGTATTATGATAATATACATTTTCATTTTATACATGTACATATATATTTAACATGCAGTGCAGTAAACATTTGGAAATTATAACTAACCGAATTACACATACACTTTGAAGATAGAAATTTATATTAGCTTTAAAATATGATTCTTATCATTAGACCTAATGTATGAGGATTATTTAGAAGTTATACAAACAAATTGAATAATTGAGAACCTTAACGAATAGGGCTGTCTTACCTTCACATTGACGAAGCGCTATACATAATATATATTGTATGAGATGTCCTTGTTATACCACTTACATGTTCCACAAGTCCCATTAGTGGGTTCTCGTTTTGTAGAAATGTTGTCCAGTGGTATTAATTTATCTTTATTTTAAACAATCCCAATTCAGTTCCCGAATTAAATATAAAATAAAACAAGTACCATTAACTTTCCTTTTACATTTTTTTTTTACTTTAATTGTATATTTTATGTATGTATATTGTTTTCCATGCAATTGCCTTTTCAATTCATTCCCCCCAATTTTAATTGAGATGCGTTACTTTCCCAAGACATGTTTGTATGTGTTTCATCTGTGTAAAGATGGTCCGTCATTTTAGCTTGACTGTTAATTATTCAAATATACATAAATTGTGTATCGATGTCTAACTGCATAAATTGCATTCACTATTTTTCCTAAAAGTCCTGACCAGTGTTTCTGCCTAAAACCATTACTTTCAGATTTTAAATAAGAAAATTACACAGAATATTTTTGTTTTCAGATGCAACTGAAGTATAACAAGATTTCCTGGTCTCCTTTTGCGTTATATATATATAAACAATTAGTCCAGTTTTTTTTTTCATTTTCTTCTTTTTTTTTTTTTTTTTTTTTTGTGAAATTCACTTAAATATTGCTCAAAATGAAATAAATTTAACAATTTTAAGTGCACATTTTGAAATGGAGAAAGTAGTTTTGGAAAACTATTAAACGGTGTACAGTAAATTTCGAATTTTGTGGCTTGGCTCTCTCCTCTCTCTCTTTACGTTGCGAGTCCATGGGTTTATTTTAACATCTAGGAAAAGTTTCCAAAGGGGAGTGTAGTTCGGTTGGCTGTTGTTAATGCGAAATATATATAATGATGATGGCGGCTCCGCATAGTTGCAGTTCTTTAATGCCGAGATAATGTACTGCGCTCAATATATTTGTTAATCGCCCAACTTTTGCTCATCCTCCGATTCAGATTCTAAAAATAAATAAGTGATAATATATAAATTAGGTATACAATTGCATTAACAGCTGTAAAAGTATATGTTTACTTGAATTATTGTCTGAACGATTATTGGCCAAATGTAACTATGTTTAGTTATATGGACACCCAATCACTCTTTTGCTCTGGCATACCTTTTGTTGATGGTGTTACTCATTGAGAATACACTATCGTGAATATTTTTTTAAGAGTATGCTCACACAACTTCCGACAAGATATATAAGTTTAAATGATTGTCTGAACGATTATTGGCCAAATGTAACTATGAAAAGTTATATGGACACCCAATCACTCTATTGCTCTAGCATGTTATGTATGAGCTTTTTAAGACTTTGTCAAATTAAAAAGTTGGTAAGGAAACATGCACACATTTGTAACTTATATGTCCAGGTTTTCATTGGCCTGCATTGTTTATTGATTTCAAAACAACGCGGCAAGCAAAAAACCCAAATGCTCTTGCAATTTTGTACAATGAAAGAGCCACACAAAAGGCAAAACCATTCTCAAAAATTGCCTAAACATTTAACAAACATTTTATCTTCTCATGTAATTACTAACCTTCTTCGGCAGATTGAAGCCATTCGGCGAATTTACGCATTTGTTCAAGGAAATGCATCTTGCCCTTGTTGGAGTGCCCGTCCTTATACCAGCGCAAGATTATCTCCTCGGACAATACCTCGGTCTTGTAGAACAGCAAGATGATCTTTTGGAACGCTTTCATAAAATTCATATTTTCGTAGCAGAACTCCTGCACTTTCAATATCAATGCCAACTCTGAACGATCCGTTGAGGCAAACGCCTGCAACAGGGTGCAATATGTCTTTAGATGACGCACCGCTTGATCGGTGACCAGCTCCTCCTTTTTGTTCCATTCTCCCAACGACATGATTGTGGACCAAATCTAACAAATCAAGGTTAATGGGAATAATATAATTAAAAAACAGCATTTTTAAACATGTCTTTTTGGGTTAAACCCACCGTACACAAATATACTTACAATAACAATTATCTCATGATCAGGAATGTTGGTACGTTGTGCAAACTCTTTTATGTCTGCAGTTATCTCATTATGCGCCTTCTCGTCGTTAATATCATCAATGAGGGTCTGTTGCAGTTCACGTTTAGCCTCTTGGCTGGCCTGCGCCTTATGCAATTTTATGATCTCATTGAGTTCTTTGTCAAGAAAAACTTGTTTAAAATATTCCTCAGTACGTTTATTTAGTGGGAAAAAGTCCATAAGTCTGTAAAAGAAATTAAATGCATTATAGATTTATTCTAAACAATGCAATTTACTGCACTTTGATAATGTGCGAAATAAAATGGGCACCCAAATAAAGTAAGTTTATTTGCGAAATGCATTAAATTCCGTATGAAAGTTTAATCTAGGAATGTTAATTAAAGATTAACAAATATATAGACATGTAGATCTTCCTGAAACATTCCGAATATATATATTAAATTCGATATGGAAACTTACTTGCTTTCCAGTCCACCCTTTTTAAGCGCCTGAATAAGATATGCAATGCCCTTCTCTTGCTTGAACGTCAAAAACAGCTCTAATAAAAACTCGAGTGCAATGCCATCCTTAATCAGATGCTCATTGTTTAGTACCAGCAATACATTTGGCGGTACGGAGCCATTAACTGTAAATTAAAAGTGAAATATGTTTAGAAAACAGAAACACAGAACTGTAAGTATCTAAGGTATATATATATAATTGTCCTTGGGCTCGTGGCTTTTGCATTTGGTTTAAATTTTTTCATGCAAGAGTCAGTATACCAAGAGTACATTTAATATTAGCCAACTGTAAACGAGTGTATGATTGTTTGCTCAATACACATGTAAAAAAACAGGTGACTACGATAAATTAATAGATATTGTATAATTAATAGAAAAATATGCTTACCTAACCAGAGCGCAGTCATGCGCGCAAGCTTAATACGTTCACTTGGCGTAAAGCCCTTTACGAATAACAAAACTTTACCCATCTCCTCCTCGAACATTTTCTCAAGGTACTTGTACCGTCTAATGAGTTTAACAAACACCTGAAAATAACATTGTTTTCATATTAGATTAATGGCATAATTAAGCTTAAATGTGTTTAATAAGGCTAATAAGAATTACTGTCGCAACATTAGAAATCTTTAAAGAACGAGTTTTTCGAAAAACAAAGACAAGTAAAATGTGGCGTTTCATTTTGCATATTTTCGACACCGATTATATTACAAGTAAAAAAATAACCGGTTCTAATAAAATGCAGGCATTATTAGTTATAAATACTTATATACAAATATACTATGACTAATGATTTGTCGCAGCATTAGAAATCTTTAGATTGTATAATTTATTTTACAAAGCAAAGACAAGTAAAATGAGGCGTTTCATTTGGCATATACTGACACCGATTACCTGCTGAGGCCAATAACCGGTTCTAATTAATATGCTGCTGCACTCTTCAATTACATACGTTTAGAAAAACCTTTACTAACCTGCTCATGGTTGCGCATTGACTCCATATCTTCGGGTGCATCGAATATGCAGTAATTTGTGCGTGGCTTTTCGCCATCCTGAGATATAGAACCGCCAGGCACTAATAGACCACCCGCTATCAATATATCAAACAGCACTTCACCGTAACGACGATAATCGAGCTTGTTGCCCGCGCTGTCTAGATACTTAGAGATTTGATCCAGGTCGCCTTCAGTTTTTTCGAGACCAGCAATGACCGCATCACGGAATCCCGTTGGGTCATATTTTTCTCTTTCATCTAATTACAAATGCAATTATTTTAAACATAATTTATAAGTTTTTATTTTAATTTTAATTTTAAGCTTTATAACTTACCTCTTTTTCTGGTCTTGATGCGTTGACCCGATAGCACTGGTCTTTCAGTTTTTTGACTCATACAATAAATTGCTGCAGATATGAAATAGAGGACAAACAATATTTTTTTTTTAATTTATATTCTTTTAATAAAATGTACATATAGTAAATATATATGACTTGATATACAAGGTTACTAGGTTTTGTACATATGAGAACGCTTACACGTTGATCAAATCTTGTGCCAATGCTATCTAACCTCAAAAAATAAAAAAAATTATATATATGTATATTGCTTGCTTGATCGTGCGCCCAGCACACATACATACGCATACAATCGAATAATCTTTTTACAGTTTGATAAAGCAGAAGAGCGAAGGAAAAGCAAATTGCGAGAACTTGCCTATAGAAGAAGCGAGTAAAGAAACATCAGAATAAAGTGAAATTTTTGAAATATGTATGTATATATATATAAGCGCGTTGACTTTGTTACTGACTGCGCGTTTGCAAACGAGGTCAATGTATGTGTACATATGTACGTATATATACTCACAAAGCCTTTGTTTCTGAGTCGAATGTTTTAACAGTTATACTGGCAACGAAAATAAACTTACACTTTCACTTAACGGAAATAAGTTTGCCAAAGATCTTGCTTCCGCGTGCGCGCTCCTTATTATTTGAGTATGCTTCTAGGAGGTCAGATGTAAGTATGTATGCAACCGACTGTGAGTGTATAACTCTCGCACACAAACTTAGAAATTTAACCTCTAACTAGTTGAACTGTAAGCGCGTAAAAACAATTTTTTTCTTGCTTTATATTATATCCGAATTTGCCGTCTACTTTCTTATATTTAAACTGTAAAATTGACACGCACGCACACACAGATACACTCAACAGTTGAGAGAGGAAGAGAGAAAACCGCAGAAATTGCTACTGATTGTGTTTTCTGTTTAAATATTAACTTTAACAATTTTGTTGCTTTTAAATTCAGTGTATGTCAAAAATTCTATTTTTAATAAATATCACAATCGACTACTATATACATACATGTGTATTCTTTTCTGTTAAAAGTGTTTTTGACGTACGAGCGCCTCTTCTTCTGCGCACACCACTTTGTTAAACGAAATTCAGAAAGCAAATGACACACACAGTTCGTCGAATGCCGACGATAACGACACGACTACGACATGTGGTCGGCGCCATTTTGTGGCAATACATTGCCATTCAAACAGCACACACACACACATACGCAGTTATGTATGTATGTAAATTCAATTCTGTCCATGTGCTCAGTCTGTGTGAACATTTATTTCGAGGTTCTGTGTTTGGGCTTTGCAAAGACAATAATGAACTAGATCTTTTGCGAATGTCGTTGAAAATAGCAATACC